>VYZM01007897.1:0-12103 GCA_013398915.1 Dromas ardeola
AATTATCTAGTCTTATTCTGTTACATCTGCTTACATTTCGACTCTTGGGTTTCCTTGTTTTTTCCCCAGTTCCCCTTCCCGGGTGGGGAGGCGTCATCGGATGATAGAATAATTGTCTAAACGACAATAAATTGTTATGGGTTTCTCAAACTGTAACACCACGCTTAACAACAACAACAGCTTAACCCGTCTGTCCTCCCCGCTTCTGCCCCGGGGACTTGCCTGCTTGACAGTCTCCAGCACAACCGCAGGTGAGCTGACAGAAAAGGCGCTCCAGGCTGGGCACTGTGCAGAGCTGGCTGTGGCTGCATGGAGGGGGAAATTCAAGTTGTAGGCACACTGGACCACACCAGCCTCCTGGAAGGAACCTGCAACACAAGAACCTCTAGCCAGGCTCTACGCAGGCAAAACCAGATGTGCTCACCCTGAGGCTCACCAGAGCATCCCCCAAGCTGCATGTCCCTACTGGATCCAGCTGTGCCCATCACTCACCCTGGTGAGGCATCACAGCATAGGTGAACTGGTGGCGCGCGATGTCTGCCGTGGCATCGGGGGACTTGGGTGCTCTCAGCCTAAGGCAACAAGATGTAGGTAAGACCAGTGTCTCAGCAGCACCCTCTGTCAGCCCAAGCCTGACATTGTCTCTCTGTCACCCAGCACTGTGTCAAGACAACTGCCTCCCCCTGCTACCTCAAGACTGTGCCCTGAGGTGGAAGCTGGCAAAAGTAAACAGACCCTGGACAAGGTGTCTTGGAAGCTAAAATCAACCTTTGAAGGGTGTTTTCCTGTGAAACTTGTGGCTGACGGACTCAAACTGAAGTACAGAGAGTTTCTCTTAGCTTTGCACGAATCTGTAACTTTGCCATTTCTTCCCTCTCCTTCAGTCCCCCCTCCTGGGCTATGTTTTAGCCAGCAACAGCAAAATTACTTGGTGCAAATGTGGATCTGATCTCTCCTGAATTATCTATGAACATAACTCATAGCAATTGCATTATCTTAGTCAATTTTAATTGTCAGCCAAAAGTTCTCAGACAACAGCCAGCTACTAAAACCAGACCATTTCCTTATTAACTATGATCACTTAGGGCCAGGCATTGCCTTGACTTCCAAGAAACACCTCAGAAGGCAAAGTGACTGCTGCAGCTCCCCCCTCAAACCAACCCTACTCACAGCGAGAGGCTGAGGACGTTCCTGTGGGCAGATGCCCCATATTTGCAGTCATTCAGCAGCGCCACCCCGAAGCAGTGCTCGGAGAGATCCAGCCACTTGTGAGCCCACACCTGGAAGAGGTACCAAGGGCAATCTTCACCATACAGAGTGACTGCCTGGGAGCAAACGCAGCCCCACCACAGGCAGACCAGACCACTTTTCCTCTCACCTCGAATCGGGCCCAGTCCCATGACGTGTTACAGTGCGTTGGCCGCTGCAGGTGTCCAAACTGGATCTCATAGGTGGCGTTTGTGCTCCGGACCTGCACGGGGAACTCCACCTTCAGGAACTTGTGAGCCTCCTTCCACTCAACCTACATGTTGTAACAGAAGGGCATCATTAGAGGGTAGATTTAGATCTGATATTAGGAAGAAATTCTTTCCTGTGAGGGTGGTGAGCCCCGGGCCCAGGCTGCCCAGAGAAGTTGTGGCTGCCCCACCCCTGGAGGTGTTCAAGGCCAGGCTGGACGGGGCTTTGAGCAACCTGCTCTAGTGGGAGGTGTCCCTGCCCATGGCAGGGGGGTTGGAACTAGATGATCTTTAAGGTTCCTTCCAACCCAAACCACTCTATGATGATTCTATGAGGGGCTGACAGGCAGAGGCTGCACTCATCCTTCCCCGGTGCGCAGCAGCCAGCTTGCACCCAGGCTGGACCAGGTACCATTAAAATCACAGTAGAGTCTAAACACAAATGAACTGGCAGGTCTCTGCCACCTTTGTCCCTCAGGCTGCCTCCCCCTAAAGGCAGAGGAGGACAGGCAGTGGGGGGCTCCAGGGAAGGAAACAGGAGGGGGAACGTAATTCAGACGCCAGGTTCAGCTCCCCAGTGCCCTGCCTGCACAGCACAGATGTCTGTATTGTGCAGCAGCCGTTGGCCAAACCTGGGTCAGGAAGCGGAGGTATGGACACGTGGCATCCAGGATGATCTCCTGGGTTAAGGTGCTGTTTTTCCCGATCCGCAGAGAGAAGCTCGCACTTCCCCGCAGGCCCCCAGCCAGGGTGATTTCCAGAGGCTTCAGCAGTGTTGTCACGGGCTTCCTAGAGAAAGGGATAAAGGCAGAGCCTAGTAGATACAGGTTCCCAAATCCCAATCCAGTCGCCCACACAACAGGCACTCCCTTCTCCGGAGTGAAAGCTCTGTTAGAGATTTCATTACAGCTAGGACTGACGGGGAGCCAAGAAGCTCAGAGCAAAGACAAAAGCAAGTGCTGCATGCACTGCTCCTCTACCTGGTTTCCAAGTGATAATCCATCACATCCCAGGCATCCCAGTACAGGGGAACATCATCAAAGAGTGCAAACTGGTTGGCATAGCAGCCATCTGGGACTGACTCTCTGGAACAAAGTGGAACAGAGAAACAGCAGTATAAGAACTGGCAGTGGAGAAGGGCATACAGTGAGAAGACGACCTGAGAGAGATTTGAGGAGCCCAGTTTCAGTAACTGGGTGACAGACATACCTCTCAGAGTCCACCAGCCGAAGCGAGGTCAGACGCCCCATCGTGTCCAGGCAGACTGCAATCACACCATTCTCCATGGCAATGGAGCCATCCTCCTAGGGAGAAAGGACAGAAACAGATTTCACAGACCCATACCTGCAGGAGCTGAGCACCCCAACTGCAAATCTAGTGTGAGGACCTGCTGCGTGCTGGATTCTCTAGATTCAAGTCAAGCTTTGATGCAGGGTACACCAATCTGAAGACAATAGCCATTGCTCTTACCTGTTTCCTCACGGCCACAGGCTGAGCAGGCAGCAACGGCTCCCTCACTATAGCATAGCCCATGCTGGGGACAGTCACCAGAGCTGGAAAGCAAAGAGGTTCTGTTTCAACATCTGCCCCAGACCTAACCCTAAGTCACACCATGCTGCCCTGCTGCTCTCACGTCAGACCTACCGCCTCCTTTCATACCCTCCTCTTGTTCTTTATCCATAGCTCAGGGAGAACTTGAAGTGGGGTAAAGTCCCAAGGAGGGATCTGCCAAGTCAGTAAACTCTCCCCAGGGCAGGGAGAGGCAGAGTATTTCTTTGACAGCTGTCTCTGCCCCTGGAACAAATTCTTATACATGAGTTACCCCCCGAATTAGACATACCTAAAGTCTCTGTCCCAGCTGGCCCAGTCCTGGAGATCACCTCGGTCCGCTCCCAGGGCAAAGTGTTCAACACGAGGGTGCTCTCGGCACTCCCTGCCTTGGGCTGCAGCAGGTCCCCACATAAGGACTGCACAGCTTCCTCCTGCAGCCGAGCGCCAGCCCTGCGGATCTCTGAGCAGTAAAAAGGCCTGAGTTGGATCCAGCCAGGCCATTTCTCACATCTGAGAGAGTTTCTGGCACTCCCATACAATGTACACACACTTTAGCTACTTCCAAGCTACAATTACTAATTATCATTAATTACTATTATCTATTAGTAAGTAACTAAAGTTTATAATTATTCTTAACTTTGTTATTACAAGATTACAATGAGCTATGCCAGCTCAACTGGAAAATCGTGGTGCTATAATAGAGTAAAGCTACTGCAAATGCCTGTGGGCAGACCCCAACCTTTGCTGGGGTCTATCCTGGCATGCCAGCAGCAAGCAGAGAAGTCAGTAATTTGGGATGTTTTTTAATCCCTTGGCTCCCCTGCTAATTCCCTGTTGAGTTAGCGCTATTACAGACATATGCCTGCACAGGTTCAACCCATAGCGCCTGGCAGTCCAAGATCGAAAACCTCTGCAGCCCCACAAGACAGGACACAGTGTGTGCTCTCACAGACAAGTGCCCTCCTAACCAAACTCCCTGCTCACCTGCATAGTATTGCAGGGCATCCTCAACCACGAGCTGGATACAGCTGCCTGGCAAAACATCATGGAATTGGTTGAGCAGCAATAACCTAAAACAGAGAACAGAAACCAGGTGAGGAAGTGGGGGAGAGCAGATTTGTTCTGGCTTACTAAGCCCTGTTTGCAAGATGGACAAACTTAACAATTGTTCCTTATCCCCTCATTAACAAACACTTGAGAGAAAAGGATTTTTTCCATAGCATCCTCTAAATCCCTTTATGTTAGGACTTATCAACTGTCATCTTAGCAAACCATGAGGAGTAAGAGCTAATTTTTTTTATCCCTTGGGGCTACCAGATATATTGTTGCACAAGTTCAGACAAGTCCAAACTCACCAGGAATACGCTTAGTTCGGAAACAAAGCTTCCAGCCATCACAGTAGTGTGGCTTTGGAGCTATCTTCCAACAGGAGAATCAAGCAAAGCACTGAAACACTTTCCAGGTGGAGC
Organism: Dromas ardeola; assembly: GCA_013398915.1. Lineage (NCBI taxonomy): Eukaryota > Metazoa > Chordata > Aves > Charadriiformes > Dromadidae > Dromas > Dromas ardeola. Next base: position 4,478 of record VYZM01007897.1, read on the forward strand.
CCTGATCAGTTTATGGAAGGGGTTGTGTACACACAGCACTGCAGTACTAAATCTGCAAAGGTCCCTACACCCTAACTCTGCACCACTCTTCCACTCACTCAAGACGCAGCTCAAATGAAGACAGGTTGTGGTCAATCAGCCTTCTGGCTCCAGCTGAATGCGGCTGAGAGATAAGTGACCATCTCCCACCATCAGACCAATAACTGCCCACACCAGTGCGGTCCGACTGGTCGAGGCTAATTTTGGTGCACTGATAGTAAGGACTTCTATCCAGGCTCAGGCAGGGACATGGAGCTATTGGGGATGAGGAGCGGTACCTCAAGAGCAGCCAGCTCTCATGTTGAAGTCCCCAGCCCTCACCACATCCTCCCCTCGGTGCCGTGAGCGCTTCCGTACGCTCTCACCTCCAGAGCCGCTGCAGCTGGCTGGCAGGATACTGAAACGTGCCACTCTGTGCCAGAGCCAAGGTGCTGAGTACTTCGACATCGTGGAGTATTCGCTCACACTCCCGATTCCCCTTCTTTATCTGGTGTCAAAGCAAGGAGAGAAGAAAGATGCTTAGGAAATGGGTAGCTAGGAGCGGATCTCTCACACCAGCAGCAAAAGCCCAGCTCCAGTGCAGGAAGGTTGGCTATTTTAAGTGTCATGAGTTTGCCACTACCAGTGAGTTATATTTTGCCACAGATCAAGATGAAACTCCCAACACAGGACATAGCTTTCCCTGTCTCTGGTCCCACCTTCCTCCCTTTCTTCTGGCTCTTCATCCAAGCTCTGCAACTATCTGCTGAAGTGAAGGATGTGGCAGCTATTGACCAAGGGAGCCCTGCTGTGTCCAGGCTTCCTTCTCACCCCTTCAAGAAAGTCTGACAATAGATCTGTCTTTTGGAGTCCTGGCTACAAGCTGGCTCCCACTGTTGAGACCTAAAGGGTACTGCCCAAACCCTGGAGCCAACTGAGCAGTAGCAAAGAGAACTGGGAATGGCCACCTTCCCTGGGGGATGGGGAGACCGCTGTCCCTGTCCCATGCGTGCAGTCACCTGGGCCTGGGTGGTGTACGTGCCATTGTGCAGCTCAAGGAAGAGCTCTCCCACCCAGGTGCACAGCTGTGACGACTCCTTCTCCAGGACAGAAAAGAGTTGGTCGGGAGTGGAGATCTGAACCCTGCAGGAGAGACGCACAAACAGTCATGAGCCAGGGGAGAAGCCTGTGGCAACCAGAAAGGCAACAGCCGCAGAACTGCGGCCTTGGAAACCCCAACACAACCACACACAACCTCCTCCTACCCCTCTCCCACTCCACGCTGCCTGCCATGGGGACAGGGACATTCCCCAGGTAGGGACTGCCTGCCAGGCACCGCTGCTGTGCCGGCCACTCACCCCACAGCTCCAAAGTTGCCCCACATACCTGTTCTTACAGTCCTTCATGATGGACTCTGTCTCCTTGACAATCCTTCCTAGCGCTCTATTCGCCCTGCTTGCTCCCTGCCTTCCTTTGCACACCCCTTCCTTTGGCAGTGCTGAAGGCCAGGCCCAGCTCAAAACAAGTGCTCCCGCAAGGGGGGAGGGAGTGAGGGAGCTCTCCTCTCACCTTGGCAGCCCGTCTGTGTCACTCATTCTCTTTATCCTGTCCAGCATTTTCTGCGTGGGGCCCCCTCCTCCATCTCCAAAGCCGAAGAGGAGAGCACTGTGGTTCACACGTCCTTTGTCCTTGTTGTTCTTCACCGTTTTCAGCATCTAAAGGGAATTTTGGACAGCTGCAATCCCCTGGTGCCCAGCCCCAGCTCCATACAAGAAAGCCAGGTAAGCCCTTGGGGTGCAAAGCCCAGTCCTGCCCCTCTTCCCCAACTGAAACTGCCAAAATCAGGCACAGACACATCTCAGAGGCAGGCAATTGACTGTCAGGCACCCAAACAGCCTCTGTCCAGCAACGCTGCCAGCTATCCCACTCCCTTCCCAGGCAGTGCCCTCACCTCAGAGCCTCAGATCCAGCCCTGAGGGGCTGGCGCTGCACTTCACACGCAGGTCTGGCAACCTCACTCACCTCCTCCACTTGCCCATGCATCCCATAGGAGTCACCAGGAGGAAAATGGGTCAGGACTCGGGAACCATCAATGCCTTCCCAGAAAAAAGTGTGATGCTGGAGGGGAACCAAAGGAAAGCGTGCTGTCTTGTACAGACCCCCTATACCACACAATGCCAAAATGATGAAGCACAGTCCCATTATTCCCAGGAGTTCCCAAAGAGAATCTCTGGTCATGCTGGTATCAGAAAGAGACAAATTCACCCTTAGCTCAGTGTTTTAAGGCTCCCAAACTCATCTCCCACAAAAACGTGTGCGTGGAGGGCACACTTCAACCACACCAGCACAGAACTCTTGCACTAAAAGGCCATGTTTCCTTGCAAGCCCTGTCAAACACAGGAAGCCCAGCATCTTTATCACCAGGGAAGTGCACAGGGGACAGGCACCTCTGAGCCCCCTGAGGATTCAAACTGGGTCTTCATTTTCTCTCCACAGGGTTGCAGGATGCCCTGACAAGGAGACAGTTGCACAAGGATAAGGAATGTCACAAGGGCAGGGGACAGCAGAGGAGAGGCCGGATTTGCTGTCTATTAGAGCTGCATGCAGGTCACAGCTTCCCATCTGGAAGCAGAAGGAATTTGTAGTCCAGGGGCCCATCTGGGATCTCTAACCATGTCCTTCCTCTCCCCTAAAGCCTGACAGGACATTGTTACCGCCACAAACTGCCCACGTCTTTGAGCTTCTGGAAAAAAAGCCTTTGTCAGGTGAGTGGAAGGACTGGCTCGACCTGTGGAACCAACAGGTCCAGCCCTGCAGACAGACTCCAGCAACCGCAAGTCCACCCCCTGGCAAGAAGGGAAGCACAGCTCACCGGGAAGGTGTTCACCAGGTTCCAACTGAGCTTCTGCGTGAGGAACCGCCTGATCCCACAGCCACGCATCAGCTGGGGCAGCTGGGCTGAGTATCCAAACGTGTCCGGCAGCCAGAACTAGGAGCAGAGGTGACAGCAAGCAGAGACACACGCATGAGTCACAGTGGCCACACACCACAGCCTGAGCTCGTGGAGGTTTTCTTGGTAGTCAGGCTCTGAGCCCTTCTTGCAAAGGGAAATGAAGACGTGCTAGACAAGGAACAGTTCTAGAGACCTGCCAGGGACCTACAGGCAACATAACCAAGGCCTGGGCCTGTGCTAACTGCCATGATGCATGGGGGATTAGATAGTTACTCAGCACAGCTTTAGCTGCAAAAAGCAGGCCAACATGAGCAACGTGAACATCGTAACTGGAAGGCAAACCAGGGAGAAACCCTCACACATAGCAAGAGGTGGAAGGAGATGGTGAGCAAGGAAGGTGTGCTGGAAAGAGCAAGTACCTCTGAGCAGATCCGGCCAAACTGCTCCTGGAAGAACTGCTGTCCCTGGAGGAACTGCCGCACCATAGACTCCCCACTGGGCAGGTTCCCATCCTGGGGGGAAAGCACAGGGAGTCCATGTGGCAAGTCAGGCGCCGGGGAAGGGGAAGTCTTGCGAGTGCCCCATTCCCACACACTGTCATCCTGACCTGGCAGATCACAGGGAGGATCTGAACAGAGCTCTGCAGAGGGTGAAGGGAGGAACAGAGCTCAGCCAGTCCAGACCAAAGCTCCTTTCTCAGGGAACGAGACAATTTGGGGGAGGGATGGTATTTTTGCTAGGCTAGACACTGCAGACAGCTACTGTTTTCTGGGCCTGGAGACATCACCAACCAGACAGGCTCAGCAAGGGCTCTGCTCTGACCCATTCAGTGTCAGGACTGGTTCCAGAGGGATGGCACAGGGAGGATGCGGTGAGTCAGGCTCACCATGCTTCTCACCATTTCCACCCAGGTGCCTCCGACAGGAATGAACTGCCCCTTCGCCACGAAGTCCTGAATCTGCGCGTAGAGTCCAGGATACCAGCTCCGCACCCACTCGAACTGCTGCGCCTGCCAGAGCACACAGATCAGCCTCAGCTCCCACCACAGCTCCACACTGATGTCCCTCCCCTCTGTGACTACACAGGATGCTCCCAGTGAGCCCCCCATCTCGTTTTGAGTCGTGCTGGAGAAGCAACAAGCCACGAGCAGAAGGAGAGCTCCCCAGAGGGAGATCACTCACCTGGGAGCAGACGAAGGTGAGCTCTGGATTGCACTCCATCAGACGGACCACCGTGACCCAGCTCCGAGCGCACTTACGGATGGTCTCCTCATATGGCCACAGCCAGGCTGCAGGGACAGAGTGGTTATTACTCAGCACAAGCTCCTCTGGGAATGGGGCTGTGCTGCCTTTCACAGATCAGCCAGGGAAAATGCTAGGGCAAAATGCTGTCCTTCGACTAAGTGTCTGACAGCAACACAGCCCGGGGCCTCCAACTCCCACTTCTCCTGCTGGCTTTCTGTTGAGATTGAAGCCCTTACAGGTACTGGAAACTGAGGGGCGAGGTCTAACAGGTGGAAGACAGTGGTCTGTAATTCATTCCTCATCACCAGCGGCATCAGTGCTCCAAACGGCACAGCTAGCCAAACACACGTTCCACTGCCTTGGTGACAGACCAGCTGTATGGCAGCACAGAGGTCCCTTTCCCTTCCCTTGGGGCACAGTACCCAGCGCCTGGAGTCCAAGGGCAGCCAGCTCTCCCCTTAGGCAGCATGCCCTGACCTCCAGGTCAGCAGAGAAGTAACGCTGTGCTGCTCTCACCAGAGTCAATGTGGCAGTGACCCATGGCATGGATGGTGTGCTGGCTCTTGCCATTCCTCTGGCTGAAGATCGCCGCAGCCAGCTCACGGGCAGCGGGGAAGGTGGAGGGGTCCATAACGTCACACACGTTGATCATCTGGTTGGCCGTGTACAGTGCCTGGAAACTCCTCTGGTTTTCCTCCCCGAGGAGCTGGGATTGGGAGTGATAACAGCTTGACTCTGAGCTCAGCACATCCTCTGGCTCAGACCAGCTCTCTGTACCAGCTCGGATGCCATCTGCCCAAGGGAGAACCTGCTACCTCCTTCCAACATCTGGCTCTGCCAGTGGTGACAGGTAAACACCATGTCCCTGCTTCACAGATACAACCTTGCTTCTTTGTTCATGTGCTTTCTAAAGCCAGGTTATACATACGCCCGTCTCGGAGGGCCCTGATCTAACAGATCCTGCCTTGGAGCAGAAAGTGGGTGAAAAAAACACCTGTGGCTTCTCTCTGTTCAGTTTTCTCCTACTATAGACATTGCCAATTTTGCTAAAGCAGCAGGAACAAACATTTCCTCCTCCAGGGCCTCCTGGTGGGAGGGGACAGGTCATGGAATGGTGGCAGAAAGGGTAAGATGAAGTTGTGGAAGGAGGTGGAAATGGTGAGATAAGGGAAGACAATGAGCTCACAGACCTGGGCCATGTCCAGCAGTATTTCCAGATCCACCAGCAGCTCGTAGACATCCCTGTTGAAGACGACCAGCTCAGCCTTGCTCAGGGTGAACCTCCTGTCAGGGTCCGGAGGGGCGATCATACTGCCCTTGCCAGCCCCAAAGAGACCGTTGCATGCCAGCTCCACGTACAGTGTCAAACTGTGGAAAGCAAAAGGAAACCATCAGGGAGCAGATCACAAGCAATCAGCTGGGAAAGTCCATTTGTCTCCCTGTGGTGGGATCGGCCCGACCTAAACACCAGACAGAGCCCCTGAACACCGGACACTTCTCAGAGCACCAGGACACAGACAAGGATCTTCTACCCCATCCTCTTAGCTTCAAACAACACCAAGCTCCCCCAGTGGAGGGGGGCTCCGGCGAGGCTCACCACCCACCTGTGGGGCTCTGTCTCTTTCAGGTTGCTTGTCAGAATGTAGCTGGTCTTCTCACCTTCCTTCGTCAAACCCTGCAGAGGAAGGCAGCACATTTAACAGAGGTCTTCAGAGGTCCATGATGGGCAGGACAAGACACCCTAAAGCCCAGCTGGATGGAGGAGTCTGGTTCCACGTCTCGTGGGATGCAACAACTGGCTCAGAAACTGCTGCTGCCCCAGCAGTAATACAAACCCTGTGGACACCACCACAGAGCAGGGCAGGGCTGCAAAAGGTCACCTGAGCCATTCCACCCCCTCAAAGCAGGACTGAAGTTGACCCGTGTGACAAGAATCTGTCCCACTGTTCTCGACAACAATGGAGATTCACATCTCAGGCCCAGTGTTTGCCTATCCTTCTTCCAAGACAGACTTGTTAACGTCTAAGCAAGGGATTTTCAGCTGCTACCAGTTTGTAGACCAGAATTTTAACTCCTGGCGGGGGGGCAACCTCTAGAAAACAGACTCAAACCCACCACTAAGGCTTGCCTTTCTGGGATGAACTTTGATAGCCCATAGACGCTCTGTGGTCCAACAGCACAAACCACGAGAGTAGTCCTCTCTCCCACCCCACGCATCAGACTTTTCACAAACACTGCCCCTGTCTGCACAGCAGATTTTTCCCGTATTTAACAACAACTCTCCTATTGCCTCAGAGATTACACTTGAGGCTAAAAAACCTCCTCATGTCCTCCTTCTGACCTCCAATTGTTCTTGGTTCACATGCAGACATTACTCTGAGAGTGCGTAACAAACAGGAGGGGGTTTCTTCTACTGCCCCACTGCAGAGGGGTAAGGGAGATAACCACTCTGCACATAGCTAAGCGCCTGGCACAGCTGGCACACCCCTGATCCACACCTCCTTACCTGGACAGGCTGGGCGTCGCACCACACCATGCCCTCCCCATCGCTCTCCCAGATGAAGTGCACTTCCCGCCCTGCCCATGCCAGGGGGATGCTCAGCTCTACCTTAAACCAGCATGTCTCCCACCTGGAAGAGAGCAGGCAGCAACCTCAACCCACCGCAAAACCTTCCCCCCAGGGAAGCCACAATTCCTCAGAGCCTCCATGGAAAAAGCAGAGTGAGGACTGCTTACAACCCTTACGGCAGGCTGGTGCCCAGGCTGCAAGGAGGCATGGCAGCCCCAGCGGGTGAGGAAACTCACAAGGCAGGACACAAACCCCGTCGCGCTGGTCTCACACCAGCCTCTTCTGGGACTCCAGATAAATGGACAGCAGCATTGTGTCTCTGACAACAGCTAGGAAAAAAACCCCAATCTTCTCCCAGCCCTGAGAAAGCATACAGGTCCCACACAGAAGCAAATATTAGCCACAACCATGACTACAAACAGAAGCTGTCAGCAGAAAGGATCAGTGAACCTGGCCTTTCACTTTCTTTGGAAACAGACACATCTCAGTCAGTTTCCTCATGGAATCTCCCCAATGGCTTCTAGGCAGACACCTACCTAAAACACCAGCGAAGAGGATTAACATCTTATTTCTTCACCATTGAGAGCTTGTGAGGATTCATACAAACAAGTAGCTCTGAGATGTGAGCTCCAACCCCACCGTCATGGTACCCCTGAAACGTGGTACTCACGTGGGCCCGAAGGAGTCTCCCACTTTAGCTGGTGTGAATTCCTGCCTGACAGCCTCATCATACGGGATGCGCCGCGGGGTCTGGAAGCAGGAGAGCGATGCTGGCGGACAGCGATCCCCAAAGAGCCTGCAGTCAGAGACAATTATTAAAGCCAGTCCTGCGTGGACCAGCC
>VYZM01007897.1:12111-28008 GCA_013398915.1 Dromas ardeola
TCCGGGTGTCGGGGGGGGGGGGGCGGGACCACCCTGCTTCCCCAGCACGGCTGTATCACCCTGCTACCACTTAACACCCTCACAGCATTAACTGAACAACACAGTAATAATTTGCCCTGTTGAAGGGCAACCCCCCCAAGCAGCGTCCCCCCACCGAGGGCTGAGGGGCAGAGGCAACTGTGCCAGCGACACCCTGAGGCTGAGCTCCATGCTGGCCCAGGGTCTGTATGTGCTTTGCTCACTGTGACACCCACCCAGCAGCAACCCGGGGCTGGCAGGCCCGGGGGCGGCGCGGCCCACCCCCCACCTGCTGCCAGCGCCACGGAGAGCTGATGGAAGGGAAGGGGAGGGGAGAGAAAGTGACCCCGCTGCCCACCTGCCCCGCAGGTTGCAGTCGGTGAAGTAGGTCTCGGAAAGGAACTTCTCCACCCGCTCCAGCGCCGTGCGGCGGTGCTTCAGGGCTGCCATGATGGCTGGCGCGGCGGGCTCTGCGCATGCGCTCGAGGCGGGGCGGCCCTGAGGCGGGCCCAGTATGGTGGGCTCTGGCGGAGGGGAGGGTCGCTGCCCGGCATCCCCGCTTCCAGCGGAGGCTACCTGCGGCAAGGCCTCCTCCCCCGGCCCGGGGTAGCTCTCCCGGATGCATCGCGGGGCCAAGGGGCGGTCCCGGGAAAGGGCCGGGCCTGCCTAGCCCCGCCGAGGTGACCTCAGGGCCTCGACCGGGCCCTGAAGGACGGCCTGCCTCAGCCCTTCCTCTGGCGGGCCTGGAAACGCGCTCCCGAGGATGGTGTTACTCGGTCTGACAGCTCGCTGCCCTCTCGGCTTCAGGAGAAAAATAAACAGCTCGTTACTGCCTCCAGCCAGCACCAAACACTGCACCTTTTAGTAAATTAATGGGAAACCAGGGGCAGAACCCGAGCAGAGGCATCTCAGCTCTCTCTCCTTTGGCTTCAGCGACTCTGCACCCACCTCTTGTCCTCCCTACCCCCTTATTCCCCTCAGAAGTGCCCCAAAATTTCATTGTGTATGATCAGGAAGAAAGGAAGAATCTGTACACAATGATTAGCCCTGATATTTTAATGGAAATACTGCACTACAGTCAAGTTTACAACATTTGTATAGAAATCACATGGATTTGTGGGCTGAGGATCACATTACAGAATACAAAAAACAAGATCAAATAAAAAGAAAAAAAACAAACCTCTGCTATTCTACAGGCTGGGAGCGGAGCAGGGATGTTGGACGGAGGCAGAGGTCTCCCCACAGGTATCCTGGGGATCCGCACCAGCCCCCCTTGCGTTCAATGACATGCAGGCACAGACTCCTGGGACAACACACCCACCAAGTAGCAGCAACTGGTACTCCCAAGCTGGTCAAAAGTCTAAATCACCCCAAGATTTTTTGCTTCCAGATCACCTTGAGCATACAACAGGGAAATAAGGGAGAAACAGAGAGCAGAGGAGCATGCCTGAAACCTTGGAAGAGGACACGCAAGAGCCTCTTCCTGCCCGGTTACGGCAAAGGAGGAAAAGCAAGACAGGTAACTTATTGCTGGCAAACTGTGACTATTCCCCACTGGGCTCTTCCCTCTCTTTCCCTCTCTCCATAGGAGGCTCCCGTTCAAGATCTGCCTGCTGCACATTGGCTGCCAATGAGTAGTGGCCCCTCACGGCCGTGCACTTCCACCCCGTCTCTCCCGGCTGCAGAAGGGCCAGTGAGGCACACGTCCCCCTGCACACCTGCTCCCCAGCCCCTCCCGGAGACGACGACCTGCTGTCTTGGAAAAAAAATAAATCCTTGGGAGAGGTTTAAGCAGCGGCAAAGCCCTGCCTGTGTCTCCCCAGCTGTCCCTGGTGCCATTTCGGGTGCTTAGGACTGGCAGCATGGGTTTGTGCAAAGGAAAGCTGCCTCCTTTGAGGAGGAGAGACAGTGCAGTTGTGTCTGTCGTGGCTTACGAAGTCCATGGCGACTTTTTTTTTTTTTTAAAGCGGAATCTTCCCCTGTGTTTTAAATATCTGCCAGTGCTAAACTTCTATACTTAAAAAAATATATATATCCCAGAGGTGGATTTCACTAGCGAAACGCAACGAGACCCGACCCATCCCCTCACCCTTCTCTTGCACGCACACATGCACCGCACACACACACACAGAGAAGCTCTATCAAATACTGGTTTGGTACTTCAGATGATGTTTTCTCCAATACTGAGAGGGAAAAATACATCAGCACAATCAACCCCAGCTAAGTAGCTCAGCAACACTTCCCAAAAGCGAAGGTCCTTGGAGCTGGAAGACTAGGTGGATAAAAATTACCCACCAGGAAAAGNATATAATATATATTATATATCTTAACAGGCTGCCTATACCTCGGTTGTGTTAACCGCAAAACGCACACACTGCCTTTGCTTTTTCCTCTCAGATTATGAAGCCAATCATATAAAAATGGTTGGATGCACCATCCCTCCCCTTCCCCACCCCAAAAACTGCATGCTGCACGGTGCCTTTCAGACCAGGAAGAGGGCTGTGGGTGAGTGAGTGTCTTCCTCCAGTTAAGAACAAAGATGTTATTTTTATTTACAAAAAAAGGAGAAAAAAGTTTCCACACAAAAGCACTACAATGGTAACTCCCTTTGGTAAAAAGTGTAAAATATGCCTCCGTCAGTCTGTCTGTCGGTACTAATTCTCAAGCTACCTGATACTATGGTACACAAGAAGCTAGTACAGTTATGCTAGCACATCAAGCATACTTCCTTTAATAAAAAAAAAAAAAAAAAAACAACAAACCAAACAAAAACCAAATGAACAAAAAAAAAACCAAAAATGGACAATTTGTACATTTATTTACAAAAAAGGAGGGGAACGTTAAAATCGTGTTGTTCTCTGTTGTGTGTGTGTACGTACATGTGTGTGAAAAGCTGGTGCATGGCACTAGGAGAGACTAGTAAACAAGCAGGTACAAAAAAAACAAAAAAACAAAAACAAAAAGTTCCACTGGCACTAGAAAGGACAGACCAATCTGCACGGGGTGAGTCCAGCCTGGGAGGGAGGAGGGGACAGCGAGAGGAACCCAGGGTTGGCTCCATGAGGTGGCGTGGGGCTGCCCCATGGCCCCGCGCAGGAGCGTCGAGGGAGTCATGACAGGCACCTGGGAATTTAGGGACACATCCAAGAGGTCCGGTGGTGGAGAGCCTCCGGTTTTCTCTTCCCTCGCCGCTCAGGGCCTCTGGGGAGTCAACGCCTCAACACTGCTGGTGTGTATGAGCTCATCGTGTTTCTCTGGGATGGCTCAGTTCAGAGAAGGGTCCTTCCCACCCTCCAGGGACACATGCCGAAGTCAAAGGGCGAGTGGCCCGCAGTCCCAGCAGAGATCCATGTCCCTACAGGGAATCCTGCTGGTGACAGGTTGTACCAGCCACGCACTAGTCAAGTGGCCATGTTACGGAGATACACAGTGAGGGAAGAAAGGCATCTTCCTCCTTTCCTTGATGCGCGCACATACACACACACACACAAATCTCCCGGGCTCTTCTCTCACCCCGTGGGAGTTTTACGGTGTCTTGAATATCGTGCCATATTTGACGCGGTACTTGTTAATGCTGACAAAGTGCAGGGTCTCTGTGTCACAGGTGGTGGTGCAGGGCACCAAGCCCTCCAACCCTTCACCCATCAGCCACTTGTTTGTCTCGGCTGCCATTTCGCGGGGCACATGCTCCTTGGTCCATTTGTCCACCCAGGCCTGGAACCGCTGGTGCAGCCGCTTGCTCACTCTTTCATGGGACTACAGAAATAGGAAGAGGTGTTAGAAAAAGGTGTCTTTGGACCCCAAAACTGCAGCGTTACGCAAAGCTTGGCTGCCGGTCAACACAACCGAGGGGATCAACGACCAGAAGGAATTTGTAACGCAGACATCATCCCTTGCTAACCACAGAGGAAAAGCTCTGATAAAGGCCCCCGGGTCTCCTCCAAGGCAATTACAGTGGCAAAACGAACTCAGAAATACTACCAAAAAGTTTATGCTCTTTGTTTAATATAGTGGCACAGAACATACCCTGCAGGAGCCTGAGAGCTGCACGCCCAGCACGGAGTCCCTTCTGCACTGCTTCCTCCTGCTCCTCCTCAAGCAACCAGGAGCCAAAGTAGAACTCCAGACCAGGCAAGCCCCGCTCTCCCCAGCCCTCGGGGTCTGCCTCCAGCCCTCCATAGAGGGGCACACTCTCAGGAGAGAACAATCTCAACATTACACGTCAGGGGAACCAACTACAGAAAATTAAGAACCGGGTCAGGTCTAAAAGGTCTGAGAACCACTGGCTTAACGGAAGCATTGGGAGATGAAAAACTGCACATTTTTGAGTTCGAGCATCTGCTTAAGGAATGTAAAATTAAGGACAGATGGCTTAGAGCCATGGTTTTCAAGCCATGACTACAGTCATAATTGAACACATTAAATCTCAAGATTAAAACTTATGTATTTTATTATTTGTTTTGTTCTCCTCCCAAAGGCTGACTGCTGCTCAGTGTTAACTGTTAAATCCAATAGATTCGTAGTTCAGTGTAGCTTCTGCAGCTCCTTCGGTGTGCTTCAGTAACCAAGGGGCTATGCTGCATGCTATGTATTTAACAGTTCAATAATTTGACTTATGTTCAGATTCTCTGTGATAACACTGGCATGTAGTATCCTCTTAGGAGATAACTTTTCCTTGAGGTTTGTGGCAGTTGAATGGGATAGATGGAATTCAATCAAATGCCTCAATATCGGCATTTCAAAGAGTCACTACTGAAATAAAACACTCTCATCTGGTGTGAACACAGTTTAACAAAATTACTTTACAACTAATGAAATAAAACCATTATTTGTATTTCATCAGCAAGAAACAGATGGCAAGTAGTTGTTTTAGAAGTCTAAATACACAATTAAAACAGAGCCGTGAAGGATGATTTACTAGGCAGGACGCAGTGTGCACCTCTCTCCATCACCTGCCAGTGAGTTTCCTCAGTGCTTCACTCAGGAAAGCAAGAAATTTAATAAAGTGAATACAATCTCTGCAGCTACAGAAAAGACTACTGCTGACATCGCTTCTTGGGTTCCTCTGCTTCTAGTTGCTTCAGACAGTAACTTTTGCCTGAATCTAGCAGTTTTCACTTTCTTTCACATTCTAAGCAATGGCATTCTGCTTAACATTGTGTTTTAAATAGATTATAATAAAATTGTAGTGAAGTATTTCAAACCTCGAGTCTAAATAGCCAAACTATAACTGAAGTTTGCTGTTAAAGCAACTGGTTTGCCCTGGTTTTCTATATTGCATGGAAATATTCCCATGGGATGAGAAAAGTAACCGAGTGTCAATGCTTTCAGCTTTCTCCGACTGAACCCTTCTGAATTTGGCTGATCTGGAGCGACGGGCTGTTTTCATCTTGAATAAACCCCAACCTTTACAGCTCAAGAACAGCCGGAGAGCCAACACTTCCTTCCCTTTCTGCATCTCTGCTCCCCTGCCTCCCAACTATCACCATCACATCCTCCTTCCCTTGCCCCAACAGTTACTTTTGGCACAGAGAACCAAAAGCAAGTTTAAGTAACTTCAAAAAGTCAAATTCCAATGTAAATCAGCAATCATGAGCATTGACTGCTAGATGTGAGATGTCACAGACCCTCAGGTCCAGGATTTCCAAGCCCTGGAAAAATACCCATGGGGATTTTTTCCTGTATGGGTGACATCACCACTCCCATCCTTGCCACAAAAACCAGCTTTTCTAGAGCTGCTGCCACATGTTGACCATGCTCTGCTGGGCAGGACCAACCTGAGGACTCCCGCTCTCTGTGACTGTGAGAACATGATTAGGGGGATGGTACCCAGCGGGATCCAGGGGGACAGAAGGCATTTGATGCCCTGCACTCTGATTCCTCTTTGGGGAAGCCCTGGAAGAACAGGTACTCTCACACGTCACCACAAGAACATGCAGAACACAGGTCTTCCCTAAAACAGGGAGAACACCACCCATGGGAAGTACCTCCTGGAAGAAGCTGGAGAGCTTATGGTTGACACCACTATCCTACCACAATAAAACTCTGGAGAGAAGGGAGGACAGATGGGAAAACAATGAGACTTAGAGGTGAAAGAAGAAAAGATTACACCTTAGGAACATTTAGAAAATCTTTAGTGGCTTGGAAGGACAAAACAGCACACCATCCTCCTGGCAACACAAAGACCGCTAAATGTTACTGATTGGGATCCCCAAGGACATTTCACCTGTCCCAGGAAACACCAGCTGCCCATCCCAGTCCTTCCGCTCACTCCTACCTGCTGGGCTCGCAGCAGAGCTGTCCTCCTGTACATGTAATCCTCCGATTTGATCACGTACACCATCTTGTAGGAGTTTAGTTTGAATTTACACTCCAGCTTGTCCAGGCTCTCCACGTTCTCCATGGACTTCTTACTGTTTCCCTCCTTCCCTTCCTTCTCCTGCTGCTCCCGACCACGCTGACACTTACGGATCCGCCTCAGATTCCTGCAAACCAGAGAACCCCTCTTGGAACTAGTGCTCACTCTCTGGCACTACGAGGTTGGACGTAGCTGGTGATCTGTGCTGGCTCCTCAAAAGCCTGGCAAACAGCTTGGAGCACAACTGCCTGATGCAGTCATTCAGGCTCAGATCCCTACAACAAGTCAGTCTGCTGAGTTTATCTTACTTCTGAAAATTTTATGTTGCGCCACCAACTCCCTGCTCATGCAAAGCCCTGATGTGGCACCTGCCGTTTTCAGGTAGAGGGTTACTGTAAACCAAGCCAGGACCGCCAAAAAAATCCAATGTGGTGAGTCACCAGCCCTCACCCTCTCCCCAACCCGTGGACCATGCTATCTCTTAGGATGAAAAGCAGCATGGTACCTCTCAGCCACGCTGCCAGGGTAATGGCTTCTGTCGTAGCACTAAAATAACAGGCGAGACTGACCGCCAGCACTGTGACAGATCACAGCTGCTCTGCCCTCTATGGCCAGACACAGCCCACCGTGTAGGGTTCACAGCACAGACCAGCCACTCACCTTGGCAGGAAGACCGGTTTCTGGGCCAGGTGCTCCCGGAGCTCAGGGGAGGTAGAATCAGAGTTGACGTACCGCTCCACGTAGTCTGACCAGCGCTGGAAGTGAGCACAGGGCACAGATCAGCCACTGTCTTCCCACCAAACAACGTGGGATGATTAAGGAGGCTAAACTGGAAGTTCTACAAACACAAAGCTGCTTTTGAAGGCTCTATGCATCTTATCCCCAGAAAGGCAGGTACAATGTTTCTCTATATGGTTTTGAGGGTTTTCTAATTGTCCTGGTTTGAGGTAAAACAGAACCAACTTTCTGTTCAGTAATTTTACTTCTTAGCTAGGCCTCTTCTAACTCTCTGAAATTAACAGCATATCGTGCGGAAAACTGTCCATTCTCAGAGGGATAACACCAATGTTTACAGTTCATGCCAAGGAATGAACTCTACTCTGCCCTGGTGAGGCCGCATCTGGAGTACTGTGTCCAGTTCTGTGCCCCCCAGTTCAAGAAGGACAGGGAAGTGCTGGAGAGGGTACAAAGGGCTACAAAGATGATTAGGAGACTAGAACATCTCTCTTACAAAGAAAGGCTGGGGGACTTGGGTCTTTTCAGTCTGGAGAAGAGAAGACCGAGGGGACATCTTATCAACGCTTACAAATACTTAAAGGGTGGGTGTCAGGAGGATGGGGCCAGGCTCTTTTCAGTGGTGCCCAGTGACAGGACAAGAGGTAATGGGCACAAACTTGAACATAGGAAGTTCCACCTAAACATGAGGAGGAACTTATTTACTTTGAGGGTGGCAGAGCACTGGAACAGGCTGCCCTGAGAGGTGGTGGAGTCCCCATCTCTGGAGACATTCAAAACCCAACTGGAC
This sequence comes from Dromas ardeola, assembly GCA_013398915.1. Taxonomy (NCBI): domain Eukaryota; kingdom Metazoa; phylum Chordata; class Aves; order Charadriiformes; family Dromadidae; genus Dromas; species Dromas ardeola. Next base: position 20,013 of record VYZM01007897.1, read on the forward strand.
ATGTTCCTGTGCAACCTGCTCTGGGTGACCCTGCTTTGGCAGGGGGGTTGGACTAAGTGATCTCCAGACGTCCCTTCCAACCCCTATCATTCTGTGAATGGTATGCAGAGAGACTTCTGCTTATACTTATTGCTATAACAACCAAGGTCAGCTAATTTCGTTATTTACCCTGTTGGAGGGTCAGAAATGGAAAAGCGTAGAGGGGTCCCACCTGCAGGGAGGAGCGGACAGGACAGGTGACCCAAAATTGACCAACAGGGGTATTCCACCCCATCTGCCCCAGGCTCAGTATAAAAGCTGAGGGATCAAAGGGTCAGCTCTCTTTCTTCAATGGCCAACATCCGAGGAGGACCCTGTCTGTTCATCTGTCTTTGATCACTATCCGTGTATTCCTGACTCCAGATCTGGAATCTAGTTCCCATCCATCGCCGAGTCCAGTCTGGGACTTCCCCAGTGCCTGACAGTGACGCCATCCTGGGAGCTTAATACGGTTTTGAATATATTGTATCTATTTCATTATTTTCTTTTTATTTTATTCTTAATATTTAATTAAAGTAGTTTAGTTCCTTCTAAACTCGTAAGTCTCTTTATTTCTCTTCCTCCTCTCCTTGTGCGAGAGGTGGGGGGAGGGCACCTGTTGCCAGACATTGGCCAATTTGGCTGAAACCACGACACTAATGCAAAATAAACCAAAAAGGATTTGCCTACCCATATCACTGAAAGCTTTATGGTGTGTCCTTGATGTTTCTTTATCTTGTGCTAGTGGACCACAATAACAGTCAACTGGACAACCTCATCCACTGCACCCTTGACCATCACAGTCAGCTCTCTGCACAAGCTGCTCTTACCTCTGCTTCTACAGGGTCATCAGAGTTCTCCTCTTCTGTGTCCAGCAGTTCAATGGTTAACTGAACTTGACCTCTGCTCTGAATGAACATCAGCTGTAAAGAAAAGGCAGAAGGGACTTCAGTAAGGGGTTTCAAATAGAAAAAACAACCTCCACTTCTCGCTGGGGCAAAGGGAGAATGAAGCAAGTTAGCATAGTTTTAAGGGAAAAAAACTCTGCTTCCCACATGCCTGACAGCAAACGGAAAACACTAGTCAAATTGCAGTCTTTAAGGAACAGAAAAATTGTAAAACTTTCTGAAAGCCTTCCTTTTTGTGGTTGTTTATGGAGTGGTGTAGGTCCTTCTGGAGCCCCCAAAATAAGTTTGAAGGCAAGGGAAGAGAAATTATACAGGCAGGCTTTTATCCAAAGTACTTAACTCGCTCAGAAAGGGCCTGACCACTTCCTGCATCTCAGGTGACAGAAGTATGGATTTGATTAGCACAGCGCACCAGGTTTATTTAGCAATGTATGCAGTCAGCAATGATTTAATGCCCAGTCAGATCTCCCCACAGTCAACAAAGGCTGAGACACAAGAGAAATGGGAGAGTTTGAGCTAACAAATTAAAACCAGTGACAGCAAAACAGTCAATATGATACAACTCAAAGATGTTTTGAGGCACAAGGAATATTCATTGCTGTTCCAGGAAATGTATTTCTGCTTGAAACCTCATTTCCAAGGGGCCCTTACAGAAGCATTAACCTACGTGCCAAAAGCTGGGTACATGCCACCAAAACTTTAAACTTTCAGAGCTACAGAAAGTTCTCAGGCCTCTTGGGTGCCTAAACAAGGCTCCTTTTTAAAAGACTGGTGCCTCTCCCTTCTTAAAAGGCATCCCCTTCACTGCTTGCTGCTTTTACACCACAGTTGACAGCCCGGCTTTACCTTGAAACAGTTTTCCTCTGACATGAGCTGCTCAGCTTTGCGCTGGTAGGCGGCCTCCAGAAGCGTACGAGAAGACTGGGAAGCGAGAAGACCTCCTGTTGCTCCGTTGTTGTTCTCCGACAGGTAGAGGTCTGTTACCTGCACGCAGATCTCATCGCTTACGATGTGCTGGAGCTGCAAAAAGGAAGAACACGGGGAAGGTGTTCATCAGGGAGTCTGCTACAGGTCCATCAGCACAAACCAGAAAGAAACAAAGATGTAACCACGGGTTTAAGCCCAAGCCAAAAAAGAAAAAAAGGCTGAAAAAGCATAAGTTTAAAGCTACATTTTTCGTAGTTTCTTCCAGTTGCAGATGATCTCTGCTGCTATGTAAAAAACACAGTATATCTTCAAAAATATTAGCAGGTGGCAAAGTACAGCTAAGTCAGAGAAAACCTACGGGCAGGGAACATCCTCAGCAGCAGCAGGGGAGGAAGGGCTAGAGCACCGTGACATAGTATATCCCCTCCACAGCAAGGTGCTGCTGCTGTGTCTGAGCTGAGGTGGGAGAATTAGTATCAAATCCTTATTTTGTACAAGTTTAAAAATCAGAAGTCACTCGACTGTCTTTCGAATTCAGTTCATCTCTGGACTGAAGCATACAGGGCTTCTGAAAAGTAGCACTACCCATCTGAAAGAGGAAAGGTCTTTCAAGCCATTCCACTGACAGCCCCTTGTGTCTGTTTTTGTTTGTTACGCTACAAAAAGGCACATGAAGAATTTTTCCCTTGGTCACACATTCTTCCTACCAGTCCAATAAAAGGACTAGAGTTGAACAGCCAAAATGAGCTACTCAAACAGCCAGGTAAAAGAGACAAAGCTTTTCTAAAAAAGGCATGCACGGCTCCTACAACACTGGTGAAAAGGAAAGAAATTATCTGAAAAAAGAATTAAATGGGATCTAAAGTTAAAGCAAGATTAGCTCTGGAGATACTTTGAAACTGAATAGTGATATCCTAAAACCTCTGGAAAACAAAGGGAGAACTCTATATGCAGAGAGAGGATATTCTCAATAATATAAATACAGCAGAAATTACCTTTCATCATGTCTCATTACACCAGCGTTAGAGCTGTGTTAAAAACACCCAGAATTTACCTGTTTACCCCTGAAATTACCCATTTAGGCATACAACATTCCCCTCCAATGTGGGACTGGGCTCTCACTGCAGCAAACATCCCAGCTACTTTCTGTACCTCGGACCATCCACCCTCCAGCCGTTACTGGCACTCACCTGTCGAACAATGCTCTGGATCAGCTTGTCCATGGTAAAGGCGATGTAGGCGTGAATGGTGAACATTTCGCGCAAGGAGTCCTCGTACTGCGAAGAGTCCATGTTCCCATCCAGGAGATTGCGCACCATGTCCAGGAAGGCCGGGTAATAATCCTCAACATCAATGTCCACTGCAATGAGAGAGAATGGGAGAGATGAACACACCATCCCCAGGAAGGGTCGCTTTGAGTTTTGGTCCTCAGACTACCCAGTCAAGCTGAAGTGTTACTGGAATAGACTTAAGTTTGTCTTTTATAGACATTTAAATTAGTCCTTTTAAGGCCACAGGTACTTTCATAATCTCCTGGTTTCTACCTCTAGCCTCCTCCATGAGGCCTTTACTTCTGAAAGACTTTTAAAAAAGTTTTTAGTTAGGGAACTCAAGGATACTTTAGGTACCAAGTGTAAAATGAAAGCTCTTACAAAATAACTTCTGTATATTACCATTCTGCTATTCGAGCCCCACGTACCCCACACCTTCCCATCTCCTCCCTCAATTCAGTGCTACCCAGTGATGATAAAAGGGAGATACCCCGTCTTGAAGGGCAACTGATGTACCATGCCTGAAGACGCCAAGTAAGCCCTGTCAACACGCTACGAATAGAAGTATGTTTCTTCCCCAGCCTCCCACTAGAAGGCACTCACTAGGCTCCTTCAGTCGCAGCTGGATGGCAGGACTGTCGCTCTTGTCTCGCTTTATGCCCAGCACTTCCCTCTCCCACTCCCTTTCCCGTGTCTCCTCTTCAATCTGCCGCTCGGCCTGGGTGCAGATCCTCAGCAGCCGCAAGCACAGGATCTGATGCAGCCGCATGAATATGTACCAGTTGCTGTTCACGTAGAAGAGATTGTAGACCTCATCCATGCCCCGCAGCTTCTGGGCTGTCGTGTTGTTGAACATCAGCTTGGTTTTAGGAGGACTGCCTCCAACACCGTTGTGCTTTTTTGCAGCCCCAGTAGCTTCGTCCACATCCATTTCCTCTTCTTCCTCCTCTTCCACATCCGAGAGTTCACCTCGCTGAGCAAACAGCAGGTCTGGAATGAAGTGATACATGATCTGCTTGATTTTGTACTTGTCCTCTTTCTGGATTCCCGTCTGCCGCTTCACATGGTGGATGATGAGAGAGGCAGCATCTTCCAGGATCTGCTTGTCTTCATAGGCTAGTGATAGGTGTGGGCCTGTGGGGACTCCAGCATTGTCTTCTGAAGCCTGCTCTTGCCTCTACAAGCAAGAAACACAGCACAAAAATTAGTCCCAAACACCTCTCTCCACACAAGACCCTTCCAGAAAGCTCTGCCAGTGATGCAGACCTCCCCTCTCATCAAGTGGTGAGGAACAGGAACTGAAACCAAGCTTGAAAACTACATAAGCTTGAGGGAAGGAAACTACTGGTGACCTTCTTACCTCATCATAGATGCTTTCAATCTCATTGAGGAGACTCTTTGACCTCAGGACCTTGGTATCATTCTGCTTGAAGTTGATGCCCTGGTGATCCAGGGATTTCAGGTAATACTTCTCATTCTGCTCTCGCCAGACTTTATTAAATCCTCTCTGGGCTTCTCGCCACTCTTCCTCTTTCATCTTTAACCTTGGATCAAGAAAACAAGAGTGAGCTAAGAGGTCTACTCTAAGCATATAAGGAAAACCTAAGCTGATGGTTCATGGCCAGCGCTGAGAAGAGCTGAACTCCTTATGAAACAGGGATAAACGAAAGCTGTCCCACAGAACAGAGCTTCACAGAAGGGACACCCTGCACACGCTCTTCTGAATAAACCCCTCTGGGCTTCTCTTGTGTCTAAGTAACACAGCTCAGACAAAGTAGCTTCAAGGCTTGCGCTTCCCCCTGCGGCATGCCAGGACAGCTAGAGGGTTTAGCGTCCCTCTAATCCCACTGTCGGCAGCAGGGAGAGGGGCAAGGGTTGAAAGAGCCACAGGAATCCCCAGAAAGCCATGTAGCTCCAGCTGCTGAAAAGGAGCAGCTTAGTTTGGATGATTAAAAAAGTTATCGCCTTGCAGCAACATGGGCTTCCTGGGAATGGACTCCTGAACCTCAGACTTGGTATCTCAAGCAAAGCAACCCTGATGCAGCTCAAGACCCGTCTCACAGGAAGAGTGTCCCTTCAGCAGGGTGGGTAAGCTGTGTCCTTGTGGGTATCCTGGGTAAGGCTGCTACCCCCACCTCTCACAGCCCTGAGACACGGAAGTGACAGTTCCACAGAGGCGGGAAGACTATCTCCTCCAGCTTCCCCAAGGAGCTGCAGTATCCACTCCCTTTTCCTGACCGAGGAAGGGGAGGTTGACAACAGAAACTGGCCTGGGAATCTGAGGGTAACACAGCCACCGCAATCTGAGCCCACGGTCACATACAGCCACGGGATTTGGAAAGGGATCAAATTTAGCCCTGGATCAATCCAGTTTCCTCATCTTACACATGATACTGACACCCGGGAAGAAATAAGGTTTAAGAGGAGAAAACAAAAGCTCTACATCCCTCCAGCTGAGCTGGTTAGGTTTGTTTCAGAAGGGTAATTCCCTCTTTCCGGGTGATTATTATGAAATACAGCAACTGACCAGAACATAAAATGCACTTCCTAAATTATAGAATCATAGAATAGTAGGGTTGGAAGGGACCTCTGGAGATCATCTAGTCCAACCCCCCTGCCCGAGCAGGGTCACCTTAGAGCAGGTTGCACAGGAACGCGTCCAGGTGGGTTTTGAATGTCTCCAGAGATGGGGACTCCACCACCTCTCAGGGCAGCCTGTTCCAGTGCTCTGCCACCCTCAAAGTAAATAAGTTCCTCCTCATGTTTAGGTGGAACTTCCTATGTTCAAGTTTGTGCCCATTACCTCTTGTCCTGTCACTGGGCACCACTGAAAAGAGCCTGGCCCCATCCTCCTGACACCCACCCTTTAAGTATTTATAAACATTAATAAGGTCACCCCTCAGCCGTCTTTTTTCTAGACTAAAGAGACCCAATTCCCTCAGTCTTTCTTCATAAGAGAGGTTATTAAATTACAGCCTTGTGGAGGTCACACCCTTTAGGGGCAGAAATTCGCTACTTTTACATAAATCTGGATCACATGTGGTGCGTTATCCTTCAGCAGAGACCCCGGGGCAGCATGCTAGAGCAGTCGGTACCTTTTCAGTACAATGGGAACAGCCACGGATGGGTTCTTCCGAAGTCCATCAATGATGTCGGCTGCTTTGTCAGCATATATCCTCTGGAGAGCCTTGCGGTGGATCACCTCCGAAGTGCCACCCAGAGTGTTGTCCAGCCGGAATTTGGCCTGCTCCTCAGCAGACAAGCGCGAGAGTTTCTTTTGGATTGCCTCAAGGACGCGGATCGTTGCCAGGTTGGTCTCCAAGACAACATCCAGCTGAAGCGAACAGTGCATTAGCCATTGTTGAATAGATAAAACATGATACTTCACAGAGGCTAACATTTAAGTGACACAAAATAAGAAGCCATGCATGTTTAACAAGATGTTCTCAAGCAGCGGTTTCCGTGTTCAGCTGCTCTAAAATAATCCAATTATATTTCATGTGCTACCTAGATAATACCGTGTAAGAATTTAAAGGCTAACAGAACAATACTATTGGAAATTACATTTTCCACCTGGGAATAGAACACAATTGACAGTTACTCTACAAAAGGATGGGCTAAATCTGAGCATATTCAGGTAATTGCCAAGCTAACTTCCATTTCAAGTCAAGATGTCAATCATTTAACATCCTGAACATATCACTTTCCAGATTATAACAGGGGAATGCATGTTCTCGTGCACTACGTGGGCAGTAAGAACAGAAAAGATGCATCAATTATACATATATCAATATGGCCATTGAACAATTTCATCCAGAGCAGTGTGAATGAAGAGCTATGCACAGAAACTGAGGGGCAGGGGTGGTAGCCTGGAGCAAGAGGTGGTTGCGCAGCTGCTGCTTCTTGCATTAAGAGAACACAAGCTTTTATGCAAAAAACAGGTGACATACATACAGATCCTAAGAAGCAGTATTAAAGGTATAATTACATCAAGATCATTAACTGTTCACAGAACCCCAAGCTTTCCAAGACATGAAATCAAGGAAAAACAATTTACCTCGAAACGCTCATCCTCACACCTGTAGATGTGCTCTTCGTATTGTGTCTTCTTGGAGCTCACAAATGTGGAGTCTTCAGACCACGATGGGAAGGAGACCCAGGTGTCATTCAAAACCTTTGAGGGAGAGAGGGGGAGACAAGAGTCACAGTCAGCCTTCCAAGGGGCTCCACTTGGCTGTCTCTGAGCCTGGTCTTCTGACAGGAGGATCTAATTCCCCAGTCAGAAAAACTGTGTGTCCCTTCCAAAGCCCAGACACCACCTGGCATCCTCAAAAGAACCCCAAACAGCCAGAACCGAAATGTCCAGGCAGTCTGAAAAATTCATTAGCTGGAGCTGGGAGAAAAAACCGAGCAAGCGAAGAGAAAAAGAAAGGTGAAAGGAGCTTTTCCGTTACTTCATATTAGTCAACTGCAACCAGCTGGTTCATCATGTGTGTGATTCACCATCAACAGCACCGGATGGGCATCACATCAAACACAACCATTACACAGTACTTGGTTTCTACCTCCAAATAAGGCTAATTGGCAATATAAATCCATACCCCACCAACACCTTTCCTGACAAAGCAGCTGAGCACCTGCAGCTTTCACCACCTCTAAAACAGGAAGAGAACATTCAGAAAAACCTCAAAGAGGCCAAAGGAAAGGAAACAGAGAGTTTGGCAGGCAGTCTTGAAAATCAGTCCCGGTTTTCATAAACCTGAAGCCTGAACAACTGAGTACTAGATTCTCACAGGAAGAAAAGCTCATAACTGCATCACACAAGACACTTTTGAGAGGTATGTCAGGACTTAGACTAAAAAAAAAAAAAAA
>VYZM01007897.1:28021-49555 GCA_013398915.1 Dromas ardeola
AAAAAAAAAAAAACTAACTTAACATTGTCTCTTGCCCAGGTTGTTTTCACTATCTTGCCACCACTGCAGCTGAACACTTATCACCACTGCTAACTTTGACTCGGTCACCCACATTCGTCCTCCTCATGTCTTAAGGAGTACAAGGACACAAAAACCATGATGTTTCCAAACGGCAATCTCCTCGCTATTTGTTGCAGGTGCCACTGCTGACTGCAGTCGTCCAGGGAAGGGATTTCTGGGGCTTTCCCCTCCTCCAGTGAACACCCTTAATCAACATGTTAATTAACTGGCTTTCAGCTCACTCACCTCCAAAACATCACCTTCAACACCGGTGAAGGAACAGGATCAGCCAGTACCATTCCCACTTTGATCGAAAGGTCATTACAGTACATTAATGACAAAGTACATCTGATGCTGCAGCCCTTTGTCAAGAGACCAGCATTGACTCTTGACCAAGACGGCTCCCCTGTAGGGAGCCCATTTCCCAAAGCAAGGCACCATTTCTCAAGACAAAAGGTCGTCTTAGCTTTTCAGGCAGAAAGAAGCATGTGAGGAATATGTGGAGAATCTGTGTACAGAAAACGTGATTTCCTTTTAAGGTTGGACCAGAGACAACTTTGAAAGCAGACTAAGTGGAAACTCGGGTAAAAAGGTAGCAATAACCTTGAATTACGTACTGCCTTGTAAAAGATCCCCAAGATCACATTAAGTTATACAGAAAACTAGTTCTGTCACTTCCTACTTCAAGTTTTCAAGTTTGTAATCTTTATGTTCTTTTCACACATTATACTGTGTAAAATATCATACATACCTAATGCTCCTACATTTTATTTAAGTAAACACCATGACTATTTGGTTGGGTTTTTTCCAGCAGTTCCCCCCACAACGCTTTATGCAACCGTTTCACAAGCACCACTGGAGAAGAGCCGATGCCAACCACCAAAACCACGTGGGTATCACATCTCCCAGCCAGCTTCTGGCATAACGCATTCCTAGACTGACGCCCAGCCCTGTGCAATAGCTTCTGGCCATGATCCAGATGTTTGCAGGAGCACTGAGCACCTGCTTGCCACGAGGAACGCTTCAGGGTGTACTCACCTTGGGCTCCAACACATACATGATCCCAAGCTAGGTGAGTACGCCCGCACACACCTGGATGCAGGATTAGAGCTAACCAGGCAGCTGCCTGGCCCCAGCTCCATGCCTAGCGCCAGTTTTGGGGCACAGGCAGCAGCACAACCCAGCTGTACGAAAGCAGACGTACCCCGACACCCCCTGGAACCTTTTCAGCATAGCGCAGGGATACAAAATAAATTCCCCATCCTGTTCCACTACTCCTTGCTCCATCCCTCCAAGAAGGCCAGGAATAGCCTTCCTCTGTCACGCAATTCCCAGCCGAGAGCATCTTACCTCTTTACACAGCGGAGTCCGCCCTGTGCACTTGGGTTGCTGGTAGCTCTTGGGTAAGGCTCGATAGCTGGAGCCTAGTCTTTTACAGGAGGCATAGTCTATCTCCATGGCAATCCCTTCGGTAGCCCGTTCCTTCGGATACGTCTCGATGTGAACAGACTCTTTATACCCCAGAAAGTTTTTAAACCAAGTGAACAATTCTGGGAATTTCCTAAAAATAAAATTAATGAAGTGAAAAAAACTAGCTAAGTAGAAATCAAACAGCGCTGAGCTGCGATGCTGAAGCTACAATTGATTGCTACAAACTGTGTCCAAGAAGACCCTCTGAATTACCAGTGTGGGGAGAGAGGACCCTCTCTGCTCAATCCCACTTGCACAGAGCCTGATCAAATGGAAAGCAAGTACCTGTTTGTTGATCAGGTGGTGGATTGCACTCTCAGTGCAACTAAGGTGCTTTAGAATTACCTCCTCATATTGCCAGAGATACAGAGAGAAGCACCGATATATCCTCCACACGCCTCCTACATACAGTCCCTGCAAGACAACTGACAAGCAAGGAAGAGCAGACAAAGCTTTTGCTCCAGGGGCAGCACCTGTTGCAGGGTCCCATCTGGGTCTCCCAAACTACCCCAGCAGTGAACCCCAGCCAGACGCCTACTTGTTTGCCAACATTCTTAACCTTTCATTTCCAAAAGCAGCAAGAAGAAACTGAAAAGCGCTTCCATAACTACCCAGCAAAACACTTCAGTGCTAAGCGATCACTTCGACCAGTGCTGCCTCCCCCAAATACACAGACCAGCACAAACTATGAAGAAGCCTTTGCCTGCGAGGCCCAAGTTCACCTGCTTGCAAAGTTTTCAGAAGAATTTATTAGTCTACAATACTGCAACTGTTCAACTCCTCTTACCTCATGCAAAGGTCCAGCAACATGAGGAATTGAACCTGGTACTGAGGCTAGTTGAATCACCACTCATTTATTGCTTTTTCATTACATGACAGAAGATAATGTCCAACTCCAGAATAAGAAAACTGTATTATACCTTTCCCAATACAGATATTCACCCTTATGGCTAGGAGTACAGACAGTGGATGGGAGAAATCCAGAATTTTTTGTCAATTATTTCAGCGTTCATAGCTAAACACAGCATCCTGCTGGTGCCTGACTAATTCCAGTGGAGCTACGGAGAATGCGGAAGCTCCTTGGGGCAGTTTCTTTGCACAGTAGCCAGTGTAATGGGGTCCTGAACCCAAATTTAGGTTGCTATTGCCTTTTCCCTTGGAACCAAGAATTCAATTAGCAGGAAGAAGGAACATTAACTTTGCTGCCCAAAGTTGATGAGAGGATATCAGATGGTTTTAGCTGATACAGAGTTGTTCTCTACACTACTAGCAATTATGGAAGTCATAATTACTATTTAAACTACAGTATTTCTTATTTTTGGCTTCATGACATAATTCAGCTACTTTTTGGAAATTTTAGTGAGTTTATATCAGCGCTCTTTTTTTATATGACATTTTGTATGTAATTTGATAGTCAGTCTTTTCTCAAATTAAATAATCTGTGATTCTAGAGTAAGAGACTGCACTAACAGGCTGATAAATAATTCTGTTTGCTCTTCTGAGAAAGGAAGAAACAGAGCAAGCAGTACCAGCACTGCTGTTGAATGCTGTCTGCCAAGACACAGCTAGGAATCCCTCTCTTACCTCCTCTTGGATAAGGAATAGAAAAAAGGCAGTGCAGAAGAGTAGGAAGTTGGAAAGAAAACTGAAGCAGGGCCCTTATTGTCTCAGATGTACTTTGCGGCCCAAGAAACCACCGCCCGTCTCCTAGAGCGGTGTTCCTTCTCCTCTGTGCCATGCACCCACACGATTTGCATTCCCCTGAATGACCACAAAGGTTAGCATTCCTTTCCTGGCTTTCCAACTGAAACAGACCAAGCAGACTAAACTTCTCACCTCATGTAAGAAAACGGGCTCCACTTACCCCAGGAATGGAGAAACGAGCTGCACGAGCTCAGCCCGGGAGATCACCTCCTGGTTGAAAATAACCAGGCAGCGAAGGAAGTTTTCATATGCTTCTGTGCTACGCAGAGCTTTGCGGACCTTACAGAGAGAGAAAAAGAGGAACACTGTTGCTGTCAGGGTGAGATCAAGCTGTGTATGCTATTGCTGTCCAGGAGACCTGGATTCAACATTGTGCTTCCCACCAATGCACGGAGATTACACATGGAATAAGAACGCAAATCTTTAAGTGAGCTGAACAGAGGGTAACTTGCCCCGAACACAGGGCCAGACAAACAGATCCTGACATGAGAACCTCTGTGCTGGGTATGCCCTGCACCATCAGCACCTGGAGCTGAAGAAAGGAATTAAAAGCGAAGAATGAAATCCCTCAAAAAAATCTCTAACAGCTGGATTACAAAATGCTGGAATCATGGACAACGTCAGTCGTAACTGCAGCACCACAAACCCACCCAGGCTGCCTTTAAACACTAGAGAATATTGCAAGTAGGGAGCAGGGGAAAGAGACCTGTGCCCTGGGTAACACCGCTCCAGCCCTTGCCTGCATTACAGCTTGGGTTATCACACAGAAGGCAGCTTCTGTATCCCTTATCTCCACAGTATAAGGAAACTGAACAATTCATCCCAACACCATTACCTTTCCCAAGAGAACAGTAGGCATCTATGCATCAGACGGAGATCTATCATCATTAAGATATTCGTCATCACAGTTATAATTCTACAGCAGGGATTTCTAGGTTTACTCATGTTAACACCTACGCATCGTCTGAGCAACAGATTGGTTTCCAGTTACCACTAGCTGGTCTACAGCATGCTGCAAAATACACCACATCATCAGGGAGCAACCAAGACTTTCATCGACACATGAATATTACTTAAAAGGCTCATTTACATTCACTATGTACTCCCCTCTGACCCATAAGGAAATGCATGGACATCTTAGGGAAGACACCAAGGTACTACTTGGAAACATCCCACATATTCTTCACTTGCTCTGTGTGGTAAACCAGCAACAGGTAACAACTGTACAATTAATTAGATTCATCTCTCAGAAAAAAAAAAAAAACACCAAAAAAAACAAATCGTCGACATGAATCAGCTGCTTTGTAAACTGAGCTCCCACACTGCAGGCAGCTGGCTGCAGATGGGTACAGCAAGCTGTGCCAACACAGTAAGACACGCCATGCACATCAGCGCTTGTACAGGGATTTCATAAAGGTGAAAAAAAATTGGAACGTGCCTTACAGGAAAAAAAATTCCCATTCCTGCAAATAAACTGCATCGGCAGTGAGTGAAAAGCTGGAGAGTCACCTTTGGGGAAAAGACACAAATGTCCACGTAAAAAAGATCACCAGTCTTTTTAAAAAATTCAATGGATCTGACTTAGAGGTTGCACAAAACATCTGAGGTCAAGCTGACAAAGGTTATCAGGGTGATATATACACTACATACTTGACTGTGATAAAAATCCAAATGTATACACGCTAAGAATATAAAGCAAGGACACAAGATGGCTTTCTCTGAATCTCACTTCTCACCTTTTCAAAGAAGAGAGATTCTGTCCCCACACCATGTTTGCTGGCTTCCGCCAAAGACTGGTCTTTTAAACCAAGCAGCTTCGGTTTCTTCTGTTAACAAAACAAAGAAAGGCAAGAAAACAAAAAGGGCTGTTCAGCAGAGCAGATTGCCATATTTTGATTATCTATCACACAAGGCTTTTCTCTTCCTGACCTGACCATTTGCTTTCAAATAAGAGAAAGGTGGCTTTTTTTTTTGAAGGAAACTTGCATGAAAGTGTGTGTCACAAGCTAATTTCTTAAAGGTTAATCAGTAGCATAGAACTCCAAATATTTTTAATACACTGTTGCATCCTTTTCTGTAACTAATTGATTGAAACAGTCACTGCTTGTAGTGTATCTCATTTTTCTAACTAGATTTCAAAGTTACCAAAATAAATCTGGTTTTTTTCCTATCACTCACCCAGTTGGTTAAGTCTTACACCTCCCTAAAATTAGTGTATTTCTTTTTCTCTCTTGCATTCCACTGCAAGAGCCTTTATTTTCCCCATACCATACTCCACACCCTCTGAAAGCTGCCTCCAAAATGTGTTTTATTTGAAGGGGAGGAGAAAGTGCAGAAGGGGAAGTAAATCACTGGATTTAAATGATACAAGATTAAATGATACAAGCAAAATACACCACCTTCAAAACAAGCAGGCGAACTTGCCTCTAATTCACAAACACTAAACCACTTGGCCACAAGACCATTTGTATTATGCTACAAAGCCTCGCTCTCTCAAAACATGCATCATTTGAAAAGGGCGAACTCTGCTAAGAGAATAATCATCATTGCATTATACAGTTTATCATAGTAAAGATGAGCAAACATGATTCCACTGCATCTGCTCCAAGTTCTACTCCAACAAAGCTTTCAGGCACACCTTTATCTTTCCCTCAGCTTATCTTCCCACACGCCTTAGAAGCATCACTATGAATTTTGGACAAATTTATTTTGCGACTTTACTGAGACTTTATTTACCAATACAACTACTCCCAGACATTCTGCAGTGCCCTAATAAAGTGGGGAAAACCCTATTTTTCCCAAGCCAGTAAAGTAACCATCACTACCCTTAGGTACAGATAACACCACCAGTTTCTGAAAATTGGAGACAAAGCCTTGTGCTTAGAAACAAGGACTTAAAAAGTTTTCTTTAAAGGCAAGCATTAGTTTCTGTGTTCTCAAGCTGCAGCCTGTGCCATAAAAAATTGCACAGACTCGTAAAATCCATGCTGCTCTGCCACAGGCTCCTGGGAAAAAAACAGGGCTGTGGAAGGAGCATCACACGCTCTTACCTTCACCGGAGGGGTTGCTCCAGTTCCCGAGTGCCGTCTGATCTGACAGCCATTCTGGTTGGGTCTTTGCTGTTTGTTGTTGAGCTGTGGCTTCTTCACTGTGCCACCGTGATCATTTCTTACCGATTCCACTTTCTCTGCAGTTGTCTTACTTAACAGCTTATTTAGAGACAAACCCATAAGACCATTAGAGCTGAGTTCCACATATCCAGGCAAAAAAAATATGCCTGCTCCTCCTAGCTCTAGATGACCAATGTATTTTACTGCAGTTATTGCAGTCCTAGAGCAACCCTTTTAGGCAAAGGGATTGTATTTAAAAGACAAGTTATGGCCAGAAAACACAGTCTATCACCCTGACCCCATTCCCACACTCAGGAAAAGATCACTCCAAAAAAACCCCAAGAAACAAACAGCAAAAGCACATTTTTCTGAACTCTGGCTAGATACTGAAACAGCTTTCCACTAGGTATTTCAGTTCCAACCTATCTCCAAAACAACTGACCACAGAACTGTTGGCATCGGGCAGGAACTGCCCGAACTCCGAGAGCAGATCCTCCTGGTTCTTGAAGAGGCGAGCCACCTGCGCATACACCTCCTGCTCCGTCAAAGCTGGCGTATAGTTACCTCCTGCCTCCTTGGCATTACGCTGCTCTTTCTGTCATAGGAAAGAGGAACAGCATCAGAATAAAGGATGCAGGAACTACCTCAGTGACAAAGGAAAAAAAAAACCCTCAGTGATATAAAGAATTAAATAGCAAAGGCCTCAATATCCTAATTAAAGAATCATACTATGTGCCCAGCTGGCCATGAACTAGTAGGACACTGATCAAGAAAGAGGTTTCTTTACTTTTAACATAGTACTATGGGCATGTTGTCTCCTCCTGATCCATGCTCACGGAAAAACACCAAATGGGATTTTTAAAAAGGCATTTCAGACGCTTGCAAGTAAAGATAGTGGACTGAAATGTATTATTTCATGCTGCTCCGCCATCTCTTAATTTGCAAGAACTCTGCTTAGCTTGCTGGCCAACGCTAATCCAGCAGGAGACCTGAATGCAAGTCTTGGAAAGGCAGAGTTCGCTCCCATGGCAAAGAAAGAGAAATAACCATACATATACTCCAATCTGCACTGTGAACACTCACTTGATATGTATGGAGGATCTCCAGGAAGGCTTTGTAGATGTCCGGCTGTCCCTGGAACCGATTCTTGATCTTGTTGACATAGTTGATGGCGTGATTAAACTCGACGGGCTGATTGTTCTGCAGGGATGGTGTGGTTCCCAGAGAGATTGTCACAGGTGTATGAGGTTGGACCGGTGGCGAGCGTGGCGATGCATATGGTGGAATTGGGGGAGTTTGCTGGCTGGCGGGAGTATGTGCCTGCAACTGTGATGGCTAAGAAGAAAACAAGCCATGTTGGAAATTAGCAGATTACTTTATGTTTGGAATAAAGGCACTTTTATTCCATTTACAGACCATATCCAGAGGAAATAATCCAGCATATAACTGTATCTGATGCCAACGGTGGAACAACATGGATTCAGAGATACCTCTGAGTCAGAATATCACAACTGGATTAAATCTCCTGCTACCACATCCAGTCAAGCAACTTCTTCCCATTCACTGGCCCCAGACAACTTCTGCTGCACTTCCTTAAAAGACTGACCTTTTTTACCTGCTACTAAACCATTATTCCCTTTACAGCTCTAGGGAATTTTAACAATATCTTTCATAAACTGAACATTTCCTACTGGCTGTCTAAGCAGAAACTGCTGTTAAGAGTCAAAATTAAGAAGTACCATTTCACAGTCAGAGCTAGGTTTTAAAGATTAACAGAAGCACAAGTAGACTAAGGAGAAGAAAACCATTATCCAAAGCAAATGAATAGATAAATATTTAGTGGGCCAGTACGGACTACACTTCATCAGGAAGACAAAACACCAGGACCATTCAAGCTGTTGTTATTAACAGTTGATTTTCCTTGCTAATTGCTTTTGACTGAAATCTGATAAGAGACACATGCTGTCTCAAAAATTTAACAGAGCCAAAACGCATAGGTATGGCTTACTCCAACACTGCAAGTTATTTTGCTCCTAGTGAAGAATTCTGGGATGTATAAAGACAACAGCAAGGGAAAACTGGAATTTCTTTCAATGTTAAGACAAAGAACAAGCAGATAAGGCTCTCAGAGTAATTATTTTGCATAGCCTTAATTGACACCTAACAGCCACAGGAAAATTTAGCAGCAGTTCTGAGGTGGCAATTTTAAATGCAAATGGAAGTACTCGTTCCTGTCACCTTCCGAACTTTAAAACATGTATTACACAGAGTTTTCACTACTCACAGTGTAGATAATTGTCTTAGGATGGCCTATTACAAGATCCTGCCTTTCCTTACCTGACTGGTAAGGAAATCTCACCTCAGTATGTTGCATGTCCATGTCCCTCAGGTTCAATTTAAAGTTTCAGCAAAAAAATAGTTCAACTCTTTGCAGGATGGTGACACGGGGAGAAAACCACTTAGCCCATAGTGATAAGAAAGAGACTGCTACCTCTTCACTGAAAGCACTGCCTTGAAAACAGCCTTGAAATATGGCACAGGTAAGTTAATTCTGGAACATCTTAGCTTTGCAGTTTTCCATTTAGCAAATCTTTTAGCACATTTTTGTTTGCCATTTCTGAACAGGAGGTTGCAAGTCCCACCAATATTTGTCTAGAGATCATCTAATTGCCACGTTTTAAATCCTGCTGCTTTCTAACTACATCATCTCGTGTGTCCCCCCCCTTTTTTTTTTTTCTCTTTTCCAGTCGTTAGCTAATTGTACAGTTTAGAGATTAACCCTTGAAACTTTGGGGATTTGTTCCCTCCCTAAGGCTCTCAAATCTTTCCACATTTAGAGGCTAAAATACATGGCATGTTATGTAGAGTGAGTTCCTTGAATACCTATTATCCTATTCTGTTTCAAATCGCATAAAATACCGGACTGTAGCATCTGGATTACATCCTAGAACAGAGTCAAATTCCCTTAGTTATTGGAAGGTCACAGTTTCAGGTGCACAAACTGATACCTAAAGACAACATCATGGTCATCTTGCCTGAACTCTTGCACTTTAGATTTTGCCAGTAACTCCTGTACCCACTCAGCTGATGGCTGAACTAGACTCTTTTACAAAAAATGTCCAATCTGAAAACAAGACTTCAAGCAACGCAGAATATACTAAATAAGTAATCAAACTCTTCTAAAGGCTTCATTGCCCCAGTTATCTGAAACCACACACACTTTCACAACAAGTGCAACATCTTTCTCATGGCCTCTGTTTAATGGGTAATTTCTTGGGACTTCAGTTATTCTGAGACAATATACACAATATACACAAAAGCAGGCAGTTCAACATGTCCCCAGCACTCAACTAGGAAGCCCTTCTTGCAAAGTCACATGCATTTCAGGGACCTGCTGCTGGATCACTTCCCAAGTAACGCATCTACATTTTACCAGATGCTCTGAGCATCTTTCAGCTCCCCACTGAAGGCAACAAGACTTTCCCAAACCCTTAAGGTGGCTTACTTGAATTATCGTCAAATCAACCAGGATGCATCTGGAAGTTTGAAAGCGAGAAACTAACCCAGCAGCAGAAGCGCTACACACGCAGGTTCAAAAATACTATGAAAAAGAAGCGTGGAAGTTCCTTTTTCGCCCTCTAGCTCCATACCAGTTTCAGCTGGAGGCAGCAGGATCTCCGTGTTACCAGTGCATGTCATTCAAAGCCTCTCACCTTACTGATTTTGGCCGGCGGTGGCTGCGGCGCTGGCTGTGCTGGTGTTGGGGTTGATTGCGCTGAAGGCTGTGACTGATGCTGCGCCTGGGGCTGCGGCTGGGGCTGCAAGCCATGAGTGGGGATCTGGTGAACCTGCCCTGGTGTTGTCACGTTCACCATATCATTCGTCTGCACCTCTATCTTGTAACCAGGCGGCAAGAAGGTGTTGAAACCCATGATCAAGTCTGGGTGGCCCTTGAAGAGCTGCGATACACGGCTGATCACTCCTGGAGTGTCAATACTGAAGAAGGAATAAGATCAAAACGTCACGATCCTTTAGGATCCTTTCAGTGGCACACTGAATTCTCCACACAAGAATTTGCCATTAGAATTTTTACCTTATCATCTCTAATGGACAAAACAATGCAAAACTGATTCCTATAAATACAATGCTGAACCTAAGAATGACATAAGAATTATTTTACTAGCTCAGACAGCATTTTCTATCTATGAGATCTAGTTCCAAGTCTGACCATTATTAACGAGCAGACAACCAGACAAATCAGCTATCAAGGCTGATATTTGAGAACCCCCACTCTAAGCAGAAATTGAGTGGAAATGAAGGTACGTGTTTAACTTTCAGAAAAGAAAGCACAGAACTGCTTTATACTACTGCTAGAGCTGTGTTACTCTGCACGCGGAAGGACAGAACTCCCATGCCCGCATACACTCTTTCTAACCTGTAAGGAAGAAGCAAAATGCAGCTTATTACCTTTGAGATTTAAATTCTTTCATAATATCCAAGAAGTCATTGTAGACCTGTGGCTGGCTACCAAACTGCAGCTTCACCTGGTCAAGATAAGACAATGCATCCTCCACCTGGGGACAGAACAGACAGGTTTTATTAGCAGAGAAGATTTTATTTCACCTCCCATTGTTCTGCAAAACACACATTATTTGAAAACACAGCTGTTAGCCCTGAGCCTGGGCAGGGAATTAAGGAGCAAGAGATCATGAGCCTGGTTAGTGTACTACCAGCACCATTTGAATAAGAGATACTCACTCCCTGCTCCTGGCTCACAAGATAAAACTGCACCAAAAAGAAACAAAAAGGAAAAAAAAGCAACATAGATCAGCAGAATTACTCAAGAGAAAGAAAAAAAAAAAAAACATACTCCAAATTTACAATCGCTGAAGTGACTGCTAGGATAAACAGAACTAGACTGAGTGGTTTTCCTGCATTCATATGTGGAAATCATTATGGAAGTCTAAGAATAAGCAGAAAGTGGAAATGACATATTCAGTGTAGTAGATGTCTGCCAGGTACACGCTTGCACTTTTTTCTAAAAGCCAGACATTTCAGTTCAACATATAAGGATTTCAAAAATGGCAACTATGGGCGGTAAATTGTTTTTCACCTCAAATAGCAAGAAGTTTATGAGCCGTTCATGTACCAACATCCAATTTGCAGACATACTGAAAGAACAGCCACAGCCTAAAACAAGAGCTCTGGGTCCCTATCACCTCTGACAGCCAAGCCACATGCTCATCAGCTGCAAAAGCCACACACAGGACCTCTCTTTTGTCTGAAATTAAAACGACAGCAAAGGCAGAAAGACTATCACATATTGCCCCAATCTTGCATCGGCAGAAGATTTGCCATCAATATCACCAAGAGAAAGAACCATACATTAAGAAACCATTTTCAGAGGTCTCTAGAAATGAAGCATCCTACATTCTGCAAAAGGAAAGGGCCTCTCACCTAACCAGGCAGTGGGTTCCAACCAAAACTGGAAGAGACTTGCACCATATTTGGAAGAGACTAAGAAATAGGCGTCAATTTATATAAACGTGCCTTCTTGCTAGAGCTAAACCAAATGTAGTCACTTCAATGGGTTATTTTTGGTGGAGTTTTCTCTTTTTTTTTAAGGATTTTACGGCACATAATCCGAGAAGAGAGCCTTCCCAAATTACTCCCACGCAACCACCCACATAAGCCATGTGTTCAGAAAAGCACTAAATGATTTGGCAATTTAACCCATTCATATGAAAACCCTGATCAATACTTCCTCCTTTTCCTTCCTGCCCCGATCTTTTCCTAGCAAGTCCATTTTTTATTACAGTATTGAGACAAATACCGTAATAAAAGGGGGTAATAAGGGTTACAGCAGAAAGAGAAGTCCCTTTCTGCATTCAGTTCTATGAACAGGAGAAGCCTTGCCAAGAAAGCTTTTAGGAGATCACCAGCTGGCTTTGCAGGGAGGTGTCCCCTAAACACCACATAGAAAAAGGGCGCGATGCTTGGCATTACCTTGAGCCTCTGGAACTGCTGCTGTCCCTGCACGGGCACGGCTGGCGGGGTGGGGTGAGCATGGCTCTGCACCACCTGGCTCCCATGGGGCTGCACCGGCGCAGTGTGGTGGTGGCCACTGTGGACAGCCGCGATGGCTGGCCCATGGCTGCCCGAGCTCTGCGGCACGGCCGACACCTGGCAAGGCAAAGAGGACATCACGTATACGGCTGCAGCTTTGTGGCCACCTCTGCTGGCTGCACGGGACACAGCAAGATCTTCCCGGACCCGGAGACACAAGTGAAACGTTAAGGAAGCAGAACACAGTCAGTTTGAACTTGAACCACAGCATGAATGCTAAGACTTACTCAAAAAATGTGTTTTGTTTTCTTTAACAATGGCCCAGAGAGATCCAAAACCAAAAAAAGACAACTCTCATCCTACACTCCAAACAGAGGAGAGCCCTCTCTGCAAACACATTACAAATGCAGGTTCTCTCCAGCCTGCAGAGTCACTGCTTGTCTAGTCACTAACATAAAGACCTGCAAAAAGAGCATAAAATGGGATTTTCAGTTTGATAAAGGTTCTCTGTCTTCTCTAAAAATTAAACCACTTAGTGACACAAGCAGTAATTGGAACGAACGATTCTTAAAGAGCTTCCACACTCTTGAAGTCAAACTGAAGCTCTCTGGCCCCAGCAGACTCAGGGGAAAACTCAGCTTTCAATCTCGCTTAGAAAATCAGGGAAAGGAAGAGAAGGCATGCACTTTTCAGGCCTCCTTCATATATTAAACCAGAAAAGTTTCAATTTGGAAAATCCATTAAAAGAACCTTTAAAATTTTTTTTTAAATTACTTTTCATTTCATACAAACTTAATTTTCCATTCAAGCCTCTTTTAGACGGGATATACTTTTTTAATCCTTCTCGTGAACAAGAAAAGATTTGCTTGCTGGTCCATTCAAGTTCTTTTTAGGAAGGACCGCCAGCATAAACACACTCTCTTCCAGTCCCTGCCTGCAGCTTCTTCAGCTCTGCAGCTGCTACTATCAGCATGAACATCCCCTCTGCAGAAATAAGGAAGAAGCTGCATGTAAAATTAGGCACTAGACAGGGAGGGCAGCTCACCAGCAGCACAAGCGTGGAAGATGCAACATGACAAAAACATGGCAAAGACAAATAGCACAGGAACCGCCTTTCCTTGGGATGTATCTTCAGCGCACTCTTAAAGTACACTTTTTTTTCTCTCCCTAGCTGACAGCTCCTTGCAAAGGAAGCAAGAGAGGGAAGAGTGCCACCTAATGACTTCGGGGTAATGTTTTCTCAAACATTTCCATTTTCCTGAAAGTCTCCAGTCCAAATGCGGATCCGATCCAACATTAAGCTGTTGAGCTTAATATCACCCAAGACACCATATGCCAGTGACAGAGCAACCATACGAATAAACTCTTTACTGGTGGAAAAAAAAGAAAAATGGAGAAAGCCCTGCACACACTTGCCTCTAGGATTCAGAGACCATGATCTGAGAGAATCTTTAAAAGAATCATGTTCAAAAAAAGCACACCACGTGTGTTCAGGTGGCTCTGAACGTGAATGAAGCCAATAGTCCTAAAGCAAGTGCTTACAATGAGATGTACGATAAGCACATTGTCCAATCTTGGCTTCTCTTTAGGAAACCCTCATTACTAAAATAAAACCTTGTCTCAAATACAGAATTCTATGGTGAAATGACACAGTGCTGGCTGGTCACGCAACAGAACCACAGCCAAGATGTGGCTAAGGGACGAGGGCACACACCTGGTAGCTGGGAGTTACGGAGTACTGGATGCCTGTGGCAGACTGCATGGTCTCCGAAACCGCCTCATATACTGGAGGTGCCGGAGCAAGCACACGGTGTTGGTGTTGAAAAGCTTCGGTGCTGCTGGTGATACGCCTCTGCTGCGACGCATACACGGGTGACTCCTGCTCATCCAATCGCCGCTTCATGCTGAACTCATGCTCAGGAAGCACTACAAAACCTGTTAAAAACAGACCAATTAACAAACGCAATTGATTCATCGGTCCCTGCCAGCGCCATGGACGCGAGTTCACCAAGAGCAGGCAGGGCAAGTTTCTGGATATTCATTTAGGTACTGATATCTCGAGATAGGAAAGTGGAATTAAGATTCAGCTTTCTGCATGAAACATACAGCTGTATTTTATCACAAATAATAGAGCCTTATTGTTCAAAATAAAATACTCTTCTTAAAAGTTAATTATTTTTTCAGTCTCACATAAAGGATGTTGCTAGCACAGGCACCATAAGCACACGCAGACGCTGCGCAATGCAAAGGTGACTGAATGCAGTATTTGAACACAACAGACTGGGGGAAGTTGTGTTAACTACACACAGCCTGGACAAAGTTGCCCAATTTAAAGCAGAACCTCCTGGAGAGTCCAGGCAGGATGACAGCCTGCTCTGAGAGGTGCTTTAAAAATGTGGGAGGAAGAGGAAGGCGGAGGCAAAAAGCAGGATGCGTAGTCAGCTTTTGAAATCACTTACAAAGCCACAAAGTAAAGTGTTCACTATTTAGTACACATAAGACTCGTGTAACCTCAGGGAAACCCACAGACTACACCGGCAGTATTTTGGATACCGTATGCCACACAGCCATGGTCCTCCCAGCATCCTGGCCCCACTCACCAGCATCAAGCTGAAGAGTGTACAGCAGAGCAATGCTCGCAGGCTCCATGGCATCCTGCGTGCCTGCCAGGGCTGCCAGCGAGCACTGATCAGCAGCTCTCCCACTTATGCTCCGGTACTTTGTCTTCTCTAACACGCAGGCATGTTCCTGCCCTACTCCAAGTTGTCTTTATGCAACTTAATTTCACTTCAAATCTGACAGGTCGTTTTGACACTGTCCCACTCCTAAAAGTACCATGAATTCTTTGCTCTGTTTGATTGAACTACTCACCTACTCTTTCCTGCAAGCAAATTCCAGCGCTGTTTTTTTATGCATCAACAGTTACTGCCACCCTTGAGATCTTACCTGCTTTTCATCAAAGCATTAGGTGCTCAAAAGCACCTATTTAAGGTGTTTGACAGACAGCAGAGCAGAGAAAAAATCCACCCTCTTCAGTCTCTAATTCACCAGGACCTCTCCAAAGCAAATCCTTTTCAGCTCCAGTGCAATTAAACATTGCTAATACAGACACACAGATAAACAAGAGGGAATGGAGCTCCCCCAGAATAATGGTACAGTAGCCAACTGAACCAATTCTCACCCACCAAGTCAGGACAGCTCTTCACAGCCTAAATCCATCATTAACGAAATAACCCAAAGATCATTCACCAATATCTCAGTGCGCATGAAATATGTAAATGGGAACCGGCAGGACAGAGGTTCAGAATAGATCAAGGTGGGCTTGAAAACACAGGCTTTGTGCAACAAAACTTTTTTCACCTCCATGTCCCTCTCTACTAGTCTGTACTTTCACTTGGAGAGGGTTGGACAAGAGGGAAGATGACTGCATTTCTTTTTGGAGTTGCTTTTCAATTTTAAGCTCTCAGAACAGAGTCCTGTACCAGGTCCCCAAAGCACTGGCAGGTAGAAGACAGCTGTCAGAGGCAGAGGAGGACTCCTCACCCCAAGGAAAGGAGAAAGCTCGCTAACTGGATCTTATTTACAAGTTACAAATCCAAAGTAAGTCTGACCTACCGCATGCACTCCAAAAGCAGAGGAGCACATTCCAGGAGCTCATTTTGCTCATGGTGCCTGCATTGCTTGTCTTTTCATTCAGCTGGTCTCTGCTGACAAATAAAGAACTAGGCAGGTTAACTTGGAGCTGCTCCCCTCCAGCACAGCCTGCATTCAGCTTTGGAAAAACGTAAGAGTTTTATGCTAACAGGGCTGGGATTAAACTGAGCAATGCCGGCAAATCTGGTCACGCACCATCATCCCGCAAACAGAGCTAGCCAGGATTTTGCATGACAATGGCTGACTGCATAAGTAAAGTCTGGGCAAAGCTTTGGTGGCATCTACTTATAACCCGCTCACCAACTCGGACACCCTTCTGCTCTAAACACTGGTCCCCCAGCCAGACCTTCCACTTTCTTTTGATGTCCCAGGCTGGTTCGCCCCTTACCCTCTCAATAGTGCAACTGCTTTCCTTCCCTAGAGGAGCAACCAAGAGCGGCTGCTTTGCTGTCACCTGCACACAGTATCCCCAAAGCAGGAACGTTCTCAAAAAAAAAAATTCACATGTGATTTACTATAAAGAAGTTAAATGGTTCCAGCAAGCTTAACACACTGTCTGCAGTAAGGGGGGGGTGTGTGTGTATATATATCTGTCTATGTATACATGGTGTATACATGGTGCGTAAAGGCTGGGTGTCAGGAGGATGGGGCCAGGCTCTTTTCAGTGGTGCCCGGCAACAGGACAAGAGGGAATGGGCACAAACTTGAGTGTAGGAAGTTCCATCTCAACATGAGGAGGAACTTCTTTACTTTGAGGGTGGCAGAGCACTGGAACAGGCTGCCCAGAGAGGTGGTTGAGTCTCCATCTCTGGAGACATTCAAACCCCGCCTGGACGCGTTCCTGTGCAACCTGCTCTAAGGTGACCCTGCTCTGGCAGGGGGGTTGGACTAGATGATCTCCAGAGGTCCCTTCCAACCCTATGATTCTATATGTGGTGTGGCGGCTGTTAAGTGTCCCAGCCTTGTGTCTCACTTCCCAGAACAACACTCCACACTTGTTGCTTTGGATGGTCTAATCAACCTTTAATGCAGAGGCTGTTTGAGTACAGAAGACGGCTGGAAGACTCGTGTGCCCTTATGAGGATTAAAATGCCACTTTAGGCTGACTGAGAAGCCTTTTCCCCATGAAATCACTGAACAGCTCAGCCCTGTGAGGCCGTGGAAATGGTGGCAGCACTGAGGATACATTACCACATATACACCAGCAGCCCAAACATCAGTTTTTGAAGCTCCTAATTCTCGCAGACCAAGTAAGCAATCTTCCAGAAACCCAGCTTGTTGTACAGTCAACATTAAGCTTCTGTTTAGTGAAAATTAAAGCTCCTGTAGGTTTTTCTTCCATATGAATTCCCCTCACCTCCGTTAACAGAGCTTGAACTCTGCTTCTATCCAAGCACTGTATCTGCTTTAACTTTAAAATTTAATATCATATCATAGTCTCTATATATATATATAGTAGATATTATAGGCAAGTCAATAGCATTAGTCAATATTGCTAGGTAACACCTTGCTAAACTCCTTCTTAGGGTCTGCACCCTCTGTGTAAGAGCAGCTCGCAGCAGACCACCACTTAACAAAGATTACTAATTCTCAGGCTTTTTTAATCCTAGTAGAGAAATGACTTAGATACTCTGCTGTACCTAGACAAAAACTAGTGACCTTAACTCTGCATCCACCACCAGCAAAACTCTGCAGAGAGGGGGAACGCTCTGAGGGGCAAGCAAACCAGCACTAGAGCAGAAACTTGCCTGCATCCTGCAGAAGAAAACACCATAGCAAATGATCCAAAGGTCCGTTCATTTCCTCACTGAGGTCCTGCTGATCTTGCTGTGGCATCTCCCAAGGATCCTCTCCATTCAAAAGCTGGAGAGATCTGCTCTCCGGCAAGTCCTACCCCTCCTACCTCCCGCCAGACAGCCGATATGGAAGACAGACTCGTATCAGCTAGCCACCCTCCACCGAGGTGACACTACAAACCGTACGATGCTTATTTTATGTTGTCTTCTCAGAAATATAACACACACCTCTGGCATAACCTTATGGCCTTTTGACTCTAAGATTTAGAAAGCCCCAATTCAAATTGTATCATCTGCAATCTTAATTTGGGGGTGGGGGGGAAAAAAAAGCCCCAAAAATACAGCAAAGACTGGCACAAGACTTTCCTTGGTTAAAAGCATTAACCTGAGGCATGCAGGAGAACTCAGCAATAACTGAACAGACTGAGTCCACGGAGAACTGCATCCCCTCTCCCCAGCACCATTTCTACCCAAACTATCTTTTAACTTCAGTCAGAGTACACTACATTCTGCCTACAGGAGGATGAAAAATACGTGTTCTTTCTTTTTATTTATTCTTCCAAGGTTTTTAGTGTTCCCCCTCACAAGGAAAGGGCACCACATAGGAACACACCTCTGATCTTCCCACCTGTGCTACCTCCCAGCTCACCAGCTGTGCTCAGTGCTACAGGTAGGATGCATCTGGCAGACAAACCACAAACGCATACAGGATCCTCGGCTGGTAAAACAAGAAAAAAATTTAAAAAAGGTATGCTGCACCTCAGTAACGCCACGAGGATTATGAAATTCTATTCCCGCCAACCTCATCAGCAGATTTCCCCATCCGTCTGCCTGGTGTAAGCCAGTGGGACTGATAAACGTAAGTGGAGCGCATCCTTTCCCCTCTGGTACTGCAGAGAGGAGACGAGCAGCAGCGCTGACACAGAAAGAGAAGGAACAAATCAGGGACAAGTCTGGATTCAGCTGATGGAGCAGGGCATGGTTCCCCTCCCGCCTGCTCACCCCTTCACAGGAGAAAGAGAGCCTGGGAACCCTCCTCGTCCCTCGCAAAACTGCCTCTCTTGTGGCAGCTCTTCTGCCCAGCTTTCTATCAAATAAGATGGCAAAAATCTGCATTTTTTTTATTTCAGGTTTTCCAATCAGATAAGCAGGGTCTCTGGCAGTAGAGATCCGCTGTTAAATAGGTGTCAGAATCAAAAGCAAAAAGAAAGAGGCAGATAAAGATTAGGAAGAAAGCAAATCGGGAAGGTCTTTTGCCTCGGCACCTGTTGAGACCACAACACGCCTGTGGATATGAACACCATCTTCAGGAACAAGTTGTGAAAGCACCGCTCAAGAGGATTTTGGTCCATGCAGAGTGAGGACCCTTCTGAAAAAGAGCAGGGAAATACCATAGCTGCAGACGATGTGCTTAACGCGTGCGGGGGCTTTTTAAAAGGTTTCCTTTTGAGGAAGAAAGGACTCAAGACTTGGGGGCAGCAAGTATAAGTCTTCGCTACAGCTCCGGACACTGGAGCCGTCACAGATATCCTGCAGGACAAATCTCCCATAGGATTTTGATGCTGTATATCACGGCGCCTGCTAGAAAGCAGACGGCTTTGGTTCTGGCAGCACTGCTGGCTGTGCACTAACCCAGCCACACGACTTCCAGAACACCACCCAGCTTGTTCAGCACTCGCTGCTATATTTTTTGCATAGTGCCACACAGCCCAGATCCCTCGCCTGTAACATAGGAATAAGCCCCCAGCCCTGCTGCAGAGTGCACATCTGTGACTGGAGAGCCATTCCAAAATGAAATGAGAAGTATCCAAAAGAAAACGGTGCTGGGGAAGCATCACACGAAGCTTTCAGAGCAGTTAGGAGAGTTTTCTGCAAGGTGACACGTTGACAGCCTGCGGATGACAGGCCAGCAGCCACCACGAGGCAGACAGGGCAGGAGGAAACCCAACTTGTGTCCGTCCAGATGGTAGGAGACTGATCCATGTTTGCTAAAGCAGCACATGGCCTGGGCATTCAACTCCACTGCAAAGAGACACTCCAAAACAAACCTTACACTCAATACAGAAGTTAGCATCATTTTGCCCAGTTTCCCCGAGTACCCTTTCTCCGTGCATGAAGAGAACTATCAGAATAATTTTTTTTTTTAATTAANTGCTTGTAGGTAAAGGCTAAAAATTTTTTTTTTTTAAAAAAAAAAAAAAAAAAAAAAAAGAGATGAGACCCCACAGGAGTTGAAAAAAAGCAGCACGTCCCCAAAAGCACACCCCTCACCTACCAGGCTGAAATAACAGCTATTAGGGGATTCTCTTTTCTGTTCCAGCTTTAACAGCCATAAAAGCTTTCCAACACTGGAGAAGACCAGCACAGCAATCTGGACAGAAAACGATTCATAAATCCTGGAAACATAAATGATCTGCCTGCCAATTCCAAGGCAATGCTCTCAGCTCCAAGACCCACACGTGCCAGGAGCCTGCGCAGGGCTACCCCTGGCAATCCAGACTGGGGAAGGGTGGGGGGAGAGCATCCCCCTTCCCCACCCTGCTTCCAAAAGCAGTCTAAATCACCCGGAGTTTCCCCAAACTTTAGCAACTTACTGCCATTTTATTGGGCAAACTACCACATTGAAGCTTTTCAAACCAGTTCATGCCAAGACTGTTTGTTTTAACCAGACAGGTGGGTGGGAGGGAGGAGGACAAGACACTTTGGGGTGAGAAAGTGTGTATTCCTTTTGTAAAGAGCACACCGGCCTGAAAAACTGCTAACTTCACGTGGGAAGGGAAGGAAAGACCCTATAAAGTGGTATTTCCATCCCTGGAGATTCAGCACAGGCTGACACTAGGCTGCCAAGGCACTGTGATGCGATGAAGGAATTTTACAGGTGCTTTAAAATCACTTAATATAAGGTGCCATTTTATTATATAGTATTAACGGCACAATATTTTAGAACAATGTATACCTCTTTGAAACTGTATTGAAAAATAAATTTACATGCTAGGACAGGCAGACAGATAGAGCTGTACCAAAGTAAGTTGGGCATTTCCCACTTGTTTACTGACCCCAAGCCTTTCAGCACAGCTGACAAAAATAAGAGCAACAAGTTAGAAAAGCACCATGCGGGGTCAGGTCATCCTTAAGCCACACTTTAGCACGTGAACTATGTTTTGATTCCTCCAAGCTTAAAAACCCACGCAGAGCTCAAGGCGCTGAGATGGCTATTTTAAAAAATTATTTTTTTTTTTTTAGTTTTGTAGCATTTTAGTGGTGCAAATCAACACCTTTCTCCTGGGACGCACCCTTATCCATCAGCGCACGGCCAGGAAAACATAGAAAAAGGCACAAATACGAGTAGACACCGGGCAGGCTCCTATTTCTAAAGCTCTCTGGACCCTTCCTGCAATGCCGGGAAAAACCCGAGCTTAGTTTCCATGTTTGGAGAGTAGCCTGAAGAATGACAATCCGGAGCTGGAATATCAAGCGCAAAGTCTCCGACCGGGTTTCCAGGCACGGAGAGGAGAGGAAGAGTCAAAAAAGACTACTAAAAAGGGTTCAAAAAACTTAATGCGGATCCCATATATATTTTTATATATATATTGCTCCGGCCGGTCCTTACGGCTCGCTTCGGATTTGGGCTGAAAAGCTGCAATGTTGGGGGGGTTTCTGAGGAGCAATGGGGT
>VYZM01007897.1:68068-81535 GCA_013398915.1 Dromas ardeola
GTACGAGCACCGGCCCCTCCCGCCCGCCGCTGGCTCGGCGAGGGCGGCTCCGCTCCGGGGTCCCCGCCGAAAGTGCCGAAAAATTTAAAATAAATTAAAAAACGTTCAAAAATATATATATAAATTTACGTATCGCGGCTCCCCAGTAAGTTTCGGGGGCAGCGGGGAAGCGGCGCTCGGCGGGGCCGGGCCGGGCTGAGCTCCCCGCCCCGCTCCGCTCTGCCCCGGCGGGGGCGGCGGCAGGAAGCGGCCGCAGCCCCCTCCCCTGCCGGGGGGAGGCAGGAAGCCCTTCCCCGGCGGGGGAGGGGGCGGCGGGACGGGATGGGGATGGAGGAGCTGGAGGAGCCTTTTTCCCCGCCTCGGGGGTGGTGGCGCGTCCCCCGGCATTATCCTTCCCCCCCCGCGCCGCTCCGGTAGCATCGCTAAAATGGTGGCGACGGCTCTGCCCGACGAGGAGAGAAAGCAGGAGCGGAGGAAGGGGCAACGCTGGAAAAGGAGCGGCTGAAGACCCCGCCAGGGCTCTGCCTTCTGGGACACCTTAACACCCAAACCCAAAAGCATAGTGTGTTCCTGCGAGCTCACCACCGAGGAAACCTCCCCAGAACCTAAAATCAGCCTCTTTAAAAAATTATTATTATTACAGATGTGTGCTGTACCCCCAAACTCTGCAAGCAGCGACCTCAGGATGGGAGCAATCAGCCTGCAGCTCCCTCCTCTCCCAACACCCCTCCCAGCAGTGGCATCCTCCCTTCCCGGTATTCCAGCCTCTGCTTCCCAGCCTTTGCCTGTGGGCAGCAGGACAGGCCCACGGCTTCCCGCTGCCCCAACGGGAACCTGGGGTTTCCAGACGTTTCGTTTCTTTTTTCCCCTCCTCTGCCATCCCTAAACCGCATTTCCCAGACTGGTGGAGAGCCCCCGGGAGCAGGAAACCTCAGGGAGCCACCCCACTGAAAAGCCAAGCCTCGAGACCAGGGGGACACACATTTTGTCAGGCTGTGGAGGACAGCGTTGGCACAGTGCCCATAGCCAGAGCCTTTGCACATAACTGGGAGAAAATGGAAGAAAAAGCAGAGGGAAGGGGCCGAGCCCCAAGCTGGATGGCCATCTGTCCATCCTCTGAGCTGGATGGCCGGCTTTCCATCCTCCAGAACCCCAGGCCACCTCGACAGGTCGAGCTGCCTACTCAGCTCTCCCACCCCAGCCTAAATTTCAGCTCCCCAGGAGGGTGACCCATCTTCAGTCGAAGCCGCCACCGGTTCCAGTTGGGAGCAGGGTACAGAACAGTTGGGAACGGGATCGCACCCAGCAAATAAAATTGTCACA
The DNA here is from genome assembly GCA_013398915.1 of Dromas ardeola. Lineage (NCBI taxonomy): Eukaryota > Metazoa > Chordata > Aves > Charadriiformes > Dromadidae > Dromas > Dromas ardeola. The sequence goes on from VYZM01007897.1 coordinate 69,392, forward strand.
GCAACAAACTGCGTTGGCCCCAGCAACTTCCGTTTAACACCCTCTCTCCAAACACAGCCTTGGGTTTCCAACAGGAATTGGAACACAAATATTTATTTCTCCAGCCCCAGCTAATGCTTTTAAAAGGGAAACTATGCAGCATCATCTGGAGCCGGTGGAAAGCGACAGTTGCTTCCCTCCTGCTCTCCTCCATCAATAAGAGCAAGCAGGGGAAGGCTGCAGCCCCTCTTCAGCTGTATTTTCTCCCCCTTCCCACAGCTGGAAGACCTTGGGAGGATGCTGCAGGGCAGCAGTAACCTGAGCTGCAGCTTTCTCTGCCCAAATGAATGCACAAATCGTCCATCCAGCTGCCCACCCCCGGGTTTAATTGCTTGATGGAAGGAAAACTACACCAACAGGAGGCTGGATGCGGTCTCCCGGCCAGGGCTCTCCCTGCGGTCCTTTGCAAGCCGGCGAGGCCGAAGCGCATGGGGAATCTGCAGCTGGAGCAGCCCAGAGCCTTCAAGGGATGGGGAAGGACAAGGCAGTCCAGGTTTTTGTCCTCTTCCCCCAGCCCAGCTGCTTCCCATAGTAAAAAATAATAAAAATAATAAAAGACTGCAGCAGGCTCGGCTGCTGGGGAGCAGGGCTGCTGCTTTCTCCATTCTCGGGGAGGGGGAGCCAGGGGCAGCCCCCTTCCACAGCCAGCTCCGACTGCAGTTCGGCCAGTTCCTGCTGCCCGCTGGTATAATCAATAGCGGCTGCAGAGTCAGATGATCACAGGCAGCCCACACACTTGGCACAGAAACAAGCGTTTTTCTGGGAAAAACAGGGGACGCAAGGACAGGATACAAGTACGCCTCCTATCTGCGGGCAGCCACCCCTGCTCTCAGTATCTCCTCCTGGATACAGGCCCTCCTCCAGGGGGCATTTTCATAGACTCCCCAGCGCCGTGTTTGGCCTGATATTTCATCCCCCTTTCTGTGGCAGGAGCGGCCCCGCTCTGTCCTTTTAATTTCCCTCTGGAAAACAACCTGGGGATGGTGTATGATCCTTTCATCCCCACTAAATCCAGGGAAAGGCAGCAGGCGGTGCTCACAAAGTGGGTTTGGGCTGAGAGGGACTGAAGCACCTCAGTGCACAGAGGAGAATCAAACCCACACAAGCATTTCCTCCGCCCCAGTTAACGCTGCAACCGATTTTTTAATCCCTATTCAGGAGGCACAGCACACAACTACCCTTAGGTAGTAGGAAGACGTTCAAGAATTTGTCTTTCTGAGAAACCTTTTATTTGGCACAATCAATGTGATCATTTTTTCAGAGCAAAACCATTCCTTCCACCCCCTACTGAGAAAAGCCTCGAGTACAGGCTGCCACCACACTCATGCTGCACAAAGCTGTACTCGGAGGCAGGGCCTGCTGCAATGCAAAGGAAATTTAGGGTCTTTTTTCTCAGCAACATGTGGGAGTGGAAAGCCCAGCCTATGGATTTACAACAGCCTGCTGCAAACTTTTTTTTTTTTTTTTGTTACTTGAAGCGGACTGACCACAAAACTTCCATTGAGAAGGTCTCGGTAAACAGCTGGATCAAAGGCTGCAATACGCTGATTTCCGGGGCTGCCGTCGGGGCTGGAGTTACCAGCAGCAGCTGCACCTTGGAGGTCTGCGCACTGTTCCTACACTGACGCTTTAACAGCAGCAGGGTCAGGAGCTGAACCGGGAACCCTGCAGCGTGGAGACAGATCATTTAACTTCCCAATGCACGGCTGCCTTAGTAAAGAACCACACAATACTGTTAAGGCCTCACAGAAGTCCTCAGAAAAATATAAAGAAATAAAAATAATTTAAAAAATCCAGTGGCACTTGGAAGAAGACATTCCACTTCCATGCCCTTTAAACAAAACCATCCAATCATTACCTTTGCCCCCACTCAGGGAGCATGAGTGCAAGCGAGAATGGGGGAACCTTTTGCTTTCTCCTTACCCAACCGGTCTGTCCCAGCAGCCTAATTCTCCATCTGGCTCCCTGCTTCCTCCTGGCCCTCCAGAGAGTTTGCTGGAAGAGGGGTAGACAAGTGTTCCAGCTCGTAATGTCCATTCCTTGCAGCCACCGCACTGCTTGGCTGACCCTTTTCAGCTGCCAGGTTTTTACTCCTCTTGCTCTCAATGATCTGCTGGAGCTGATGCCCAGCATAGTCTGGTTTGGCAGTGAGCGCGGTGGCAGGCATGGTGAGCCCCAGGATTTCGGGTACCATGTATGGCCGGAGCCAGCCCACCAGCGGGGTGCTGCCAGGAGTGTAGTGGGTTTGCTTGTGATAGAAGAGAAGTCCATCGACCTGTAAAAAGGAGAGAGAGAGTGAATGAAAGGCCAGGGCTGGAGGAATCACAGGTGGGTGACAGAGCGCCAAACAGCACCGCTCTCCATTTACAGGCCAAAACTACCAGCTGGCTCATTTTTCCTCAAGTAGTGCAATAAATAGCAGAAGGGAAAGAAGAAACCTGCAGAGCTTCTGTCCTGAAAGATCAGTGCAAGCCCAACGACAGCCGGATGGCTTTAAATCAGTAAAGACAAGCAATTTCAGACTGATGTCGGCACCGACCAGCACTTTTCCTCTGGTTGCTATGATGCCATTCTGCAGAAAAGCCATCAGGTTTCTGAATAAGGCAGTGCACAGAAAGGCCACTTTACTGGATTAAGGTTATTTTAAATAATACATTTGGAGAGTAATTAGTCAGAGTGCGTGATGCCAAGGAGCCCTGATTCGTAACGCTGCTCCAGCTTTTTCAGCTGGCTTATGCAAAATAAATTCTTAATGTTTCCCAAGAGAGAACTTCTCCAGCAATCAATGACAGTTAAGGGCACTCACGACTTTGAAGGTTTAGGCCCTAACTCTTGTTCTGCTATTTCCACACTCTGCAATACTGCAGCTGGCTGACGTTTTCCCCGCTTCCCCACCATGCTAAGGGATTTCCCCCCCCCCCCTCTTCCTGGCACTTCCCAGGGGCATGCTCTGCAAGGTTAGATCCTGATGCCAGGCTGACTAACACTAGAGGTCGTGCTCCTCTTAGCTCAGCCTCCAAAGCTCTTAAAAGGCCATTTGCCTATGAGTAAGAGGGGCTGAGTGGGCAGAAATTGTAAATTGTAAGAAAGAGAGCCCACCTTGGGCTGAATTGTCTCCCAGTCCCTTCCCTTAGCATACAGCCCCCAGAATATATAGGCAGAACAGCACCTATATGGGCAGCAAGCTGAGGCATGGGTGAACCAAGCGGATCAAGGTGATTTTTTTAATGGTTTTAAACTGAAAGAGGGGAGATTTAGATTAAATATTAGGAAGAAATTCTTTCCTGTGAGGGTGGTGAGCCCTGGCCCAGGTTGCCCAGAGAGGCTGTGGCTGCCCCATCCCTGGAGGTGTTCAAGGCCAGACTGGACGGGGCTTTGAGCAGCCTGGTCTGGTGGGGGGTGTCCCTGCCCATGGCAGGGAGGCTGGAACTAAATGATCTTTAAGGTCCCTTCCAACCCAAACCGTTCTGTGATTCTATGATTTCTGCTACGTGCTAAACTGCAAGGCAGATGGAGCAAAGAGCAGCATCCATCCATCTCTGCTCCATGGATGCTAACCTCCAGCAGAGCACGGAGAGCTTCTTACACTACTCCATCCGTAATTTTCAGTCATTGTTAAGATCTTGCAAAATAATCCCAGAAAAAGGGGGATTCCTGCACTAGGAAAACATGAAACCAGAACAGCAAACATCACGATGAGCTTGTGTAACCCTCTGGATATAAAATACAAAGCTTCTCCTTCCTCCTGCCTCCAAGGAAGACTTGGGAAGAGCCAGGTTCTGTGGCACCTCAGCACTGCACTTGCACATCCAGCCCATTCCTGTGGGTGCACGGCACTTGGTAATCAACGTGGATTCCCTGGCACTCACAGGAATGTTTTGGTAAAGATCAGAGCCTGGAGAGGCTTCTGCCTTCCAGACAGCTCCAAAGATCTTCCCCAGGCTGGAGAATTCAAAGCAGTTCAGCCTGGTGGAGGCTTAGGTCATGTTCTTCCTTCCCCTCATTTCTCTTAAGTTACTGCAACTCCCGTATTCCTTCCAGTTCTTTTAATTTGTTGGCCAGGTCCCTACCCTGAGTCACTGCGCTGACACCAGCCACATCAGAATAAGGGCTAATACTGTCCCTAAAGGACCAAACCTGAAGAGAAACTGGCTTAGCAGGATTTCATGGCCATGCTTTTCAGATTTTAGGTGCTTAACAGTATGGCCATTCCTTCTCACTGGGATTTCTCAGAGACTTTGGCTCCCCCTGCCTTTGTGGAAACCTGAATGTTGTTTTACTCAGATCTGCGAGTAGGACTGTAGCTCTTAAGATCCGCTCCAAAAAACACTTCAGTGCCAGTCAACTGATCCAAAGTCCAGTGAATTCAGTGGAAAAAAATTTCCACTGAATAAAATGGATCAGGTCCTAACTCTAAGGTTACAGATTAACCCTGGAGAACCAGATCTGAAAACACTGACTCCATCTGTTGCCACCACACACATAAGATCCTTGTAAGGATCACAAGAAGCTGGGCCCAGGTGTAAGGAAACCTCTATTACACTGCACTATCTATAGCAAGGCTGTATTTTGCCTTCTCCAAAGTTTCTTTATGTGCTGCTGGTGGAATCTATTTAGGGTTTCTTGGGCTCCCTCTTGCGGCACATCATGAAGGGACCCAGGGCTTCCTTCGTTCCTGGAAGTGGGACCACCGTTTCTGTAGGGTTACTGGCTGCCTTTGAGCCAAATTACACCACAAGTGCGACCACTTGTTGGGGTCGCACCCTGATGCATTGACAGGAGAACCCGAGGGGCAAATCACAGCTGTATGACAAGGGAGAGTCCGATCAAGCCTACCTCCCTCCCCCAGCGTTTTGCAATGGTCTCCTTTGCAGGCCGAAACGTTTCTGCTCTGACTACAGTGGGGCAATACTCCTCAGCCATCTCTCGTGGGAGCAGATGCCTCAGGAAGGGATGCAATCAGCAAAGACGGGAATGACTGTTTCTACAGAGGCACTCAGAGCATTCATAATTGAGCAAGTCAGCTGCAGGAAACCTGGGATGTCTTCACAACATTCCCCTATCTGCGTTCACAGCAGAGTCTGGCAAGACAAGCAAGGGGCTGGGACTTTCCGACTCTCTCTAATGACTGTTCCAGCTATGACAAGCAGAAGGCAAAGTCAGCCCTCACAGCCAAATTAGCATCCCTTAAATTTAAACCTGCACATACGTTAATCGCTAATTGGGGCCGAGAGTGCACAAGTGGCACAGTCAAATCAACGTGGCTTTTGGCTTAGCGGGACAAGCAACCTCTGTAGAGGCTGTTTCTGATCTAGGAACTGCTGCAGCCATCAGAAGAGCTTCTGGCTCCCAGATGTTTGTCACTGACCCTGTGCCAGAATGCCACCACCTCCTCCATCCTCTTCAGTGCCAAGTCAGCCAGGATCGCCACCAAAAGCAGCCTGAGCTGTTTCATGAGGACCTCCTACTCTCTGCTCACACAGACCTGACCTGGGTGGCAGACCAAGTTGCCTGCCCTGCCCTTCTCCCACAGGTCAGCAGAGGGTTGAATAGCACAACAGCACCAACTTCTAAAGCTGATGAAGCAAACTCAGGGGTTCTGTTCAGCTGCTCTTGCTGAGGGAAAGGCCACCTCGAGCAGCAGGAGCCAGAGGCAGGAAGCTGCTGGTTCGACTGAAGCAAAAAGCAGAGCTCGCGCTACCCCCTCCACAAGATCCAACATTAGTAGCAGGAGAACAGACTCCAGGACGTCTCAGGCACTCATCACTAACACCTGAAACCTTCAGAAACCATCGGGAGCTTACTACCACCCTTCTCTTTCCTCCCCAAGACAGCTGGGTGCCTTCCACATGGACAGATGAAAGTAACTAGACTAAGTAAACACAGAGCCTGTGACAGAGGTCAAAGACACCACTGCTCACCCTGCAGACCTCTCGAGAATCACCACCACATAAGGGAGCACACTGCAGAGATACTCATGCCTGTATGTGCACTAACCCACCTGGGGCAGCCTGCAGTACCAGTGTTGGCCCTAAAAAGGTCAGCCATCCATCACACTGCCATGTGAACGTGAGCTATGCTGCTTCTGGAGGCAGTCTGGGTGCTCGCATCAACCCCCTCCACCCCAGGGCTCCTTCAGATGAGAGTCAACAGCAGAAAAAGCATCCCAAGCACAGGGAATGCTAAGGTTTAACTCTTGCTAATTTGGTTGGACACAGCCTGTACCTGGTGACAGGGTCACCGATCAGCCATGTGCATAAAAGGCATCCATGCCCCATGGAACAACAACACAGCTCAGTAAGCTTCCTAGGGGCCTCAGGAGAGCACAGTTCCCAAGCGAAGGGGATGCACCTCTCTCCAAGCAGTGGCAGATGCAACAGCGGGGCTGTCTCTAAGGCTGAGGTCCAGGCCCCTGCCTGCGTGTTCTCACCTCAAAGGGGAAGTCCATAGCCAGCACATTACACAGGCTGTCCGAGGTGCAGGGGAAGTTCTGCAGGCCCACAAATTTGAACTGAAAGAGTAAAAGAGGGTTAGAAGAGACAACTGCCTAAAGCAGAACAAGTCACTGGATTGAGCACTGGTGTGGAGGCAGCTTGGAAGGAAGAGTTTCCCTCAGTGCAAGATCCAGCCTAAAAGGGGCAGGGTGAGGGACAGGCATCAAATGAAGTAATCGGAGAGGAGATCTTAAGCAGGTACCACATCATTAAACTGCTGGCCTGCCTGCCACGGGCTACTGGGGGCCCAAGTGCACAAATAGGCTCAAAAGGGGATTAGACCAGCTCCTGAAAGGCAGGTCCCTGGTGGCCATTAACTCCATGATCTAGGTACAATCACAGGCTGACAAAGTCAGAGGGAACATGACAGATATCCCCAGTTCCTTACTCTTGCCATAGCAATTGGTCTCTGTGGTTGCTACAGGTTATTGGGGCAGACAGCCCTCTGATGCGGTTCAGAAGCAAACCCCAGATCTAGAGACAAAAAAACAGGACCAAGCTGTCCATCGGTGTCAGTCATATCCCACTGGAAGTGCCTGCATGAAAACCTACAAAAATCACCCTAGCCAGCAAAGAGGATGGGGTGGGAAAAGTCTTTAGAGATAATCCCCACCATCTCTCCAGCAATGCTGTATAAAGCATGTACATTGCTGTGACTTTGCAAACTGCATTGCAGTAACAGAAAATAACCTTTAAAAGACAACCAGGGGATTGCCACCACAATGCCCAGCCAGCATGGAATCTAGAGGGCCCAGAAAGATCAGGTATTTTATCATCCCACTTCCAAGTGACACCCTCTCTGGCATTTAATGAGAGGTGGATGGTGGAGACTCAGCACACAGCTCCCAGTACCTTTTTTCCAAGCATCTAAGGCTGCAGGAAGGACCTTTCAGGACAGCTGACCCTGAGATGCTCTTTTAACCAAAATAGAAAATTATGACCTCTGGGCAGGATGCAACGCAGCCAGACGTCTGCTCCAGGCTGCTGGCTCAGCCAAGCAAATCTTTCCACCCAGGGAATGAAAGCTGAAAACGACTCCCGCTTCGTTAGGTAGCTGTCTTCTGGATATTACCATTGGGAGTCAGAACAGGGTGTTCTTCAGATACAGATACCTTCACTGCTGGCAGAGGAACAGTCATCTTTCTTTATGACTGATCTGCTCAACCTACCAGAGATGCTTTGCTTAGCTGTGTCTGAGCACGCACAGCAAACAGGTCCCGCTTTGCAAACTGTAGTTTGGCCAGGCTGCCAAATCTCTTATGCCTGTCCCCAAAATCACTTTCCAAGCTGCTGTGGGTTCTAGGTCTGACCCCCATGTGTTAAGTCTTCAAAGGAAGACTTTTTATCCTTGCTCAGCAGGGACTGCGGGTGGCAATCTGGCATCCATCCCGACAACTTCAATGATTAGTTTAAGCAGGAGGGAAGGCTAAAGCTTTATGAGCCTTTCCCCTTGCCTTGTGAGCTCATAAGACTATGCAAGAATAAATCCCATTGTAGTCAGGCTGCCCCTGTAGAAACCACACTGGTTTTCCATTCCGTTTCAAGGGAAAGCTAAAAATGGCATGGAAGTTAGCTGATACCCTGCAGTCTGATCTCCCTCAGCACTTTGGCTGGAAAAAAAACCAAACCAAACCCACACTCATTTACAATACTAATTGGTTCTATTTACATCCTGAACATGGCATCCCATTTCATTAGAAGTACATTTTGAAGCCTGATCTGTGAGGGGCAGAGTAGGGGAGGGGAAGAAAAAAAAGCTTCCGCTTGTGAAAGAAAATGCTGAAGCCTGCTGAAGGGAGAGCTTACCCCCCAGCCACCTTCTCTTCCAAATACAAAAGAACTTACTGGATTAATCCTGCTTTTCTCTCCTAGCCCTTCCTCCTCTTGAATCTTTGAGAAAAGCCAGAAGAATCTGAAGTCGGTCTGTGAAAGGAAGAGACTTAATGACTATCCACCACGCATCACCAATCAGCACCTGGCAAGCGTCTCCATTCCTCTGCACTTGCCCGGGAGATTTACAAACTCAGCTTCACCTGTGGAACAAGCCAGCACCCCGAACTCTGCTGTTTCCCCAGATACCCCCAAAAGATGTAATCAATTATTCCAGCAGTCCACAAGCTGTAAAGATGCCAGTGCTTAGATGAAATATCCATCCTACTGCACAGTGGGCTATGCCCAGTGCTGGCTGCAAAGCAGCTCACAGAACAGGGAACAAAAGGGAGGGCAGGGCAGAGCAGGGGGATTCAGTACCTGGCAGTCATAAACAGGGTGTCCTCTCCAGCACATCACATCCAGGATATAGTACGTCTGCTTTACCTCGTTGTAGATGCAGTCCAAAATGGAGTACACTGCGCACACAAACACAGGGAGGTCCAGACATGCTCTAGGGACTGCCCAACCCAACAGGCAAATGCCAGATCAAATCTCTCCTGCATTAAGCCTGCCCTGACGGAAGGCCAAGAGATGCAGAGGGATACCCTTCTGCTAACAGAAGTTGCAACCTTTAGCTTGGAGTACAACAAGGCTACAAAGGTACCACCAGAGGCACGTCAAACAAAGGCATGTTTCAGAAAAAGGCATTTACTCAACAGTAACCCCGCTTCAGGACAAGCAAAGCAACTGCAGGAGGTATTAAGAAAGATGGCACTATACACAGCTCTCTGTTGGAAGATAGAGAAGACACTGAGGTTTAAGAGTGCCAATTAACCAGGTAGCTAATTAAAATATGTTCTTACATAGTATAAAAGTATCAGAGATTACCCACATCTAGTTATCCCCAGGGACACACAAACACGCTTGAAGCTAATGTCCCCCTGGCAGCAGCAAAGGGCACAGAACCCAAAAGCCTCCTCACACCATTACCTTTCTCGCTCGTTGAATTGTGCCGGTTCCCCCCTGGCAGCAGCGATGGGAACCTGTTGACACAGAAGCCACTCTTGGTGTAAGCTGCTGTTGTGCCCTGTGAGGAAACAGGATAGAAAAAAAATAATTCAAGCAAGACAGACGGGCCAGTCTTACGTTGGTTGGAAACCAGGTACAGGTCCTTTACCAAATGGTGAGACATCACCACTGCTGCCGCTTACCCTGGACGCCACAACCAGCGCCCTTTTTCCAATGGGACACACCACTACAACCCACTCCTGCTCCAGGTCCACGGGGACATCGACCAGCCACTCAGACAGCATCAGCTATGGAAAAATCCAGGAAAAATAAAAAAAGGGCAGTTAGCAACAACTCTCCTGAATTTATGGAAAACTCATAGCAAGTAAGTTTCGCCTTCGCTTCTACAGGTACACTGGGTGCTTCAGAGACAACTTGCATTGCTCATCACCCTGTGTTACAGCACCAAAGGGGCTCCCTTCCTCTCTTTAACCAACTTGCATTACAGAGTCTCCCCCAAGTCCTTCTCTTGCTTCCCAGCTGCTGACTAAGCTTCAGACTACAGCATGGGGCTCATACTCCTCACTTGGGCACCTCTGTACATAGGTCGTCACTCCAGCACCTTAAATTGATTTATTTATAAACACATGTCAGAGCCTATAGATTCCTAAGTACTAGGAGTAAAGAGCCCAGACAAGTTGACCTCTTCAGAGACTGTCTGGCTGTGATCATCTGAAAGGCTGTACATCTTTTAGGACCAATATGGCAGCCAAGGCTAACAAAACACATCAGCTGAGGTTTCTCTTCCTGGTGTCTCAGACATGGGGAGAGATAAAATTCTTTAACCGACTGCTGCACAACGGGATACAAATGCTACTAGCTGAGCTGAAATCATAGAATAGTTTGGATCGGAAGGGACCTTTAAAGGCCATCTAGTCCAACCCCCCTGCAATGAGCAGGGACATCTTCAGATCAGGTTGCGCAAAGCCCCATCCAACCTGATCTGGAATGTTTCCAGGGATGAGGCATCTACCACGTGTCTGGGCAACCTGGGCCAGTGTCTCACCATCCTCATGGTAAAAAATTTCTTCCTTCTATCTATTCTAAATCTCCCCTCTTTTAGTTTAAAGCCATTACCCTTTGTGCTATCGCAACAGGCCCTACTAAAAAGTTTGCCCCCATCTTTCCTGTAGGCCCCCTTTAAGTACTGAAAAACTGCTATAAGGTCTTCCTGGAGCCTTCTCTTCTCCAGGCTGAACACCACCAACTCTCTCAGCCTGTCCTCACAGCAGAGGGGCTCCAGCCCTCAGATGATCTCCATGGCCTCCTCTGGACCCGCTCCAACAGGTCCACGTCCTTCTGATGCTGGTGGCCCCAGAGCAGAGCAGAGGGGCAGAATCCCCCCCCTTGCCCTGCTGGCCATGTTGATGGGGATGCAGCCCAGAATGTGGGGGGCTTTCTGGGCTGTGAGTGCACATTGTCAGCTCACATCCAGCTTTTCACCCACAAGTAAGCCCAAGCCCTTCTCAGCAGGGCTCCTCTGAATCCCTTCACCCCCCAGCCTGTATTGATACCAGGGGTTGCCCCAAACCAGGTGCAAGACCATGCACTGGGCCTTGTTGAACCTTATGAGGTTCACATAGGCCCACTTCTCAAGCTTGTCCAGGTCCCTCTGGATGGCATCCCATCCCTCAGCACATCTCCTAAAACACACAGGCAACCCACCTCTGCCTGTAGTGCATTTGACCACAGCATGTCTCAGGGGCAGAACCGAGGCGTGGTTCCTCACCAAGCCAGGCACGCCACACTATTCTCAGCCCTGAGGCGGCCATCACCATGGCTCCTCACCATGCCCAGCCCAGCCTCAACCACCCCACATCCCTGACCCTGCCCCATGTTCACACCCGCACCCCATCACAGGGGAGCGGGCAGAGGCAGGCAGCTGCTCCTCACTTGATTAGCGTAGCACTTGGGCAGCTTCTTGCCAGCATCCACGTCCATCTCCTCTTCCTCCTCATCTTTCCCCTTCTCACCTTCACTCTCCACCCCTGCCCAGTCGTCCTCTGCCAGCCTCCTGGCATGGTTCACGTAGTCCAGCCGCCTCCTGGGAAGGGGAGAGGAAACAGCTCGGGTTATTTTCTGCGGGAGGCAGGCCACCGTCCTTCCCTCACCCCACACCCCGGGCCCTGTCTCCACAGCCCAGGCCGCCGCGCCCGGGCCGGGCCTGCCCTTCCCAGGGCCGCAGCCCCAGCGGAGCTCCCTCGCTCACTCTCTCTGGAGGCGGAGGAGGCGCTGGCGGCGCTCGGCCTGCCCCGGACCGCCACGGGGCTTGTACGCGGCCAGGCGGGGGTGCGGGGCCGCCGGGTTGTTGGGGGCCGCCAGGGAGACGCCGGCCACCAGCGCCGCGCTCAGCTCCTCCATGGCAACGCCCGCCCGGCCCCACGCCGCCATGACACACTTCCGCCCGGCGGGAGGGGCGGTGCCGCCAGAGTGCACACAGCCCGCAGCGCCCCCTGGCGGCGCGGAGACTCCGTACCCCCCACGGCCGTGACCACCCCCGTGACTCAGTTTCCCCTCCCGCCGGGAGTGGGACGGGGTCAGTCAGGGGACGGGCGTGGGGACATTCAGGGCGGGGACGGAGCGGACACGGTGGTCAGGGATGGAGGGGACACGGTGGTCAGGGATGGAGGGGATGAGTCCCGCTGAGGGAGGCGGGAGCAGCCGGTGCCGG
>VYZM01007897.1:82031-114765 GCA_013398915.1 Dromas ardeola
TGCGGTGGGGGGGCTGCACTGCCGGTACTGGCCCCCGTGCTACCCTGCCCGCGGGGCCCAGCCCCTTCGTCCTGCGTGAGATTGGAGGATTTCAGGGAGAAAAAAGACCAACAAAACAACAACAAAAACATCAAATCCCGGGAAAGTCGGGCCGGAAAGGAATTGCAAAATCCCGGGGCCGGGATCACCGGGAGGTTGGGCTGGGTTTGGGGTCGGTTCCCGGCACTTTCCCGGAGCCCACCGACTCCCAGCCGCTGGCGGGGGAGAGTGGGAAAATTGGGGTGTTTTATCTACAGGAACCCTGAGAAAAGTCACTTTGAATTTATTTCCTTGCTGGCAGCCGGATCTTTTTCGCCCAGAAAGCGAAGCTGCAGGATCAGCGTCCCAGCAAGATAAAACCTGCGTGGACATGGCAGAGCACAGCTCTTGCTCCAGCCGGGGTTCATATCCTGTAGGAAACAGGGAAATGCTGCTCGGTTGACCGGAGAATGTTGTTTTTAACCGAGGCGCTGGGATCAGGGGGATCACTTGGACATAGAGCCCTCGGCCTCACCTCGTAGGGGATTTCTTCTCCAGCATTTTTTTTAATTTCCTGAGAAACCGGCCAAGCCTTTTCCCACAGTGCAGGGCAGCCCTGGTGCCGAGCAAGCCTGCGGTATCGCCGTCGGGTTGGTTTTTGGCTGCAGGGATTGCATTCCGCTGTGACCCCCCACCCCCCTGGGAAACTGGCCATGGCGTTGAAAGCCAGAGCGCTTTACAACTTCCAGAGCGAAAACAAAGAGGAGATCAGCATCCAGGAGAACGAGGAGCTCATCATCTTCAGCGAGAACTCCCTGGATGGGTGGTTACAGGGCCAAAACAGCCGCGGGGAGACTGGCCTCTTTCCTGCCTCCTACGTTGAAATCCTCCGCTCCCGGTTGGGATCCAACTACACGGACTATTCCAGCAGCCCGGCCGGCTCCCCCGGCCATGACTCCTCCTTGTACACAACCCCCTCCAACCCTGGCATCTCCTACCAGGGCAGTTTTGAGGACGACGATGATGATGACTGGGATGACTGGGATGATGCTTGCACAGTGGTGGAGGAGCCCCAGAGTGCGCCAGGCACCAATGGGCACCCTTCGCCCAGCCTGCAGTACCCGGCAGCATACGGCCACCACCAGCACACCAGTTACCATCCCAAGCCGGCGCTGGAGAGGCAGGACAGCATGAGCTCCTCCAAGAGGGGCAGCGTGGTGGGGAGGAACCTCAACCGCTTTTCCTGCTTTGTCCGCTCGGGGGTGGAAGCCTTCATCTTGGGTGACGTGCCCCTGATGTCCAAGATCGCTGAGGCATACTGCATTGAGATGGGCTCAAAAGGTCCCCAGTGGAGGGCCAACCCTCACCCCTTCATGTGCTCCGTGGAGGACCCAACCAAGCAAACCAAGTTCAAGGGCATCAAGAGCTACATCTCCTACAAGCTAACCCCCAGCAACATCAACTCACCCGTCTACCGGCGGTACAAGCACTTTGACTGGCTCTACAACCGCCTCTTGCACAAGTTCACGGTCATCTCAGTGCCCCACCTGCCCGAGAAGCAGGCCACTGGGCGCTTTGAGGAGGACTTCATTGAAAAGCGCAAGCGGCGGCTGATCCTTTGGATGGACCATATGACCAGCCACCCTGTCCTCTCCCAGTACGAGGGCTTCCAGCACTTCCTCTGCTGCCGCGACGAGAAGCAGTGGAAGCTGGGCAAACGCCGGGCAGAGAAGGACGAGATGGTGGGCGCCAGCTTCCTCCTCACCATCCAGATCCCCACAGAGCACCAGGACCTGCAGGACGTGGAGGACCGCGTGGATGCCTTCAAGGCCTTCAGCAAGAAGATGGATGACAGCGTCCTGCAGCTGACCAACGTGGCCTCAGAGCTGGTACGCAAGCATGTCGGGGGCTTCCGGAAGGAATTCCAAAAGCTGGGCAACGCTTTCCAAGCCATCAGCCACTCCTTCCACATGGACCCCCCCTATAGCTCAGATGCCCTCAACAACGCCATCTCCCACACGGGCAAGACGTACGAGACCGTGGGGGAGATGTTTGCTGAGCAGCCCAAGAATGACCTGTTCCTCATGCTGGACACTCTCTCTTTGTACCAAGGACTCCTCTCCAACTTCCCAGACATCATCCACCTCCAGAAAGGTAAGGATGGCTTCTTCTCCCCTGGTGATGATCTCTCCCATGTGATAGCCCCATGAGGGTGGGAGTAGCATAGGGAGCGGGATGGGGATGCAATGAAGAAATCCAGTGCTGTGCTGTGCAGTGATGGGGATGGGGATCAGGATGGAGATGAGCATGAGAATGGGGATGCGGATGGGGATGGGGATGAAGATGGGGGTGGGGACCATTGCCTGTGGCTTCCAGAGAGGCAGCATGGTTCCCTCTGGCACAACTCCCCAGTCACCCTAGCCCAGAAGAGGCTGCTCAGGCCGTTGGGTCCAGGATCAGGTTTTGCCTCAAGTGATGCTATGGACTCTCTGTAACTACTGCCCAAAGTGCTGGCTAAGAGGGTCAGCGCAGGCATTGCTCCCCCTGAGTCGCGAGCCGGCACTGTTACTGTTGGCTCCAGGATGGCCTGCCTGGCACTTTGTGAGCAAGGGGCTGCATTGCATCCCCAGCCACTACCGCTTGTCCCTCCTCATCCTCCCTCTCCAGCTGAGGCAGCGGTTCAGTGGCCAGCGAGGATGCTCGGGGCTGGGACATGGCCTTGGGTCGGTCAGAGGGGTTGTGGACATGTCCCTTCTTCCCACCAGCCTAACTGCACTCGTCTGGCTGGGGCGGACACACTGGACCTTCTGGGGACAACCAGGGTCAAACTCTTCAAGAGTGCATCCCTGCCCCTCCAAACCCAGGAGGGGTGGGATTGGCACCCCCAAGGCATCAGGGATCCCTGCATCCCCTTGTCCTTGCCGGTCCCCTGGGTATTTGGGGGGCATCAGGAAGGAGGAGAGGGGGGCAAGAGGTGTCTGCTCTGCCCTTCCTGGGGCGGGCAGCAGGCAGGCAGGGCTCGGTGTCCCTTTGCACCCTGACAGTGGGGTGTGAAGCAGCCGGGGAGCTGGGTGTGGGAGCGTCAGTCCAAAGTTCACGCACTCCTCCCATCCCGGGCGCCTGCGGTGGGGAGGGGACACCCACCCCAGATTATGGGGGACAGGGAGTTTTCCCCTGGTGTGAAGCCAGGGCTGTGCATGTCTGAGGATCCGGACTGTGTCCGAGCATCCCAGGGGGGTGTCGGTGCATCGCTCCACGTCCCTGCGGGAGGCTGGGAAGGCGAAGGGGGAGGATGCAATCCAGCCCTGGCTGCTTCCTCGTCTTTCTCTCCCCACGTTGTTTATGGCGGCGGGTGAAGAGGGGCTGGATCCCATCCATCAGCGAGGCTGTGTGGGCAGAGCGGAAGGCAGGATTTGGCCTCCAACCTTTGCTTCATCCTCATCCTCCTCCTCCTCCTCTCCGCTGGGAGCACGCCTGGTGCGGCGGGAGCACCCTGACCCCAGGTCCGGTGCTCCCAGCAAGGGGCAGGGAGAGGGGGGAAGAAAAGCCCGGCAAGCTGTGGGCCAGATCCTGTTTTTAGGCAGTCTCTCTGCTAATGAGTGGGGAGGAATGCAGGGCCGGAGCCAGGCAGGATTCTTTCAAAACTGAGCTGTAAAAATAAATGGAAGGAGGGGGAAAAAACTGGTGTCAGAGCATTGGCCGTCTCTGGGAGGGGGAGGTGCTTTCCCAGCTGGCACTGCACGCCCTTCCGGCACCCCAATTCACCACCTTGGGCTGGGGTTTCCTGGGCTGGGTCTCCCAGAGCTGCTTCTGACCCCCATCCATGGGGTGACGTGGAACATTTGTAGGGCGGGCTTGGCCAGGGCCCTTGGCTGTAATAACCTTAGCTTTGCACCCCAAGCCTTGAGTCGCACTCCTCCAGCAGCCCAGACCCCTGAACCTCCTGCTAAATATGAGGCTTACTGTCCCAGCGATGGGGCGGAAAAGGAGGTGGGGAGGTCAGAGTCCAGAGGGAAAAGGCTCCCAGTCTTTCCCTGCCTGGAAGAGAGGGATGGGGATTGATGGGCATGGAGAGAGGATACCCCGGGAGCGTGTGGATCCCTCCTTTATTCACTTTGCATCTCTGGTGTCCCGGCACGGGCCCGCCGGTGCTGGCCTGTGCCAGGGAAAGGGGGACGGAGGGTTCACACGGATCCGTCACCCTCTCATCCTTGCCCCTGCCTCACCAGGCGCCTTTGCGAAGGTGAAGGAGAGCCAGCGGATGAGTGACGAGGGCCGAATGGACCAGGAGGAGGCAGACGGGATCCGCAAGCGCTGCCGCGTGGTGGGCTTCGCCCTGCAAGCCGAGATGAACCACTTCCACGAGCGGCGTGTGGCCGACTTCAAGAGGATGATGCAGTCCTACTTAAAGCAGCAGATCATCTTCTACCAGCGTGTCAGCCAGCAGCTGGAGAAGACGTTACGCATGTACGACAACCTCTAACGCCTCCGCTTGCTGCCATGCTGAAATCACTCACTTCTCCATCCGCAGCCTTGCAGACCTCCTCTGTTTGTGATGGGTTGAGAACGAACAGGAACTCATGATGCTAGTGACCAAATACCTTTGGGCTTTCTTCCCCTTCCCGGGCAGGCAGGCTGTGGTCCTGTGGGGGAGGGTTTGCCCCTGGACTGGCCGTGCCACTTCTTTCCCTGGGGACCTCCCACCCTGCTGCAGGTCTGGCAGGGACACAGGGAGGGGGGGAGGGGGGGCGCTGTCACAAGAGAGATGGACGTGGAGGTAACGGTGCTGGTACCTTTGCCCAGTGATTTTTAGCTTTCTGAAAACCCATCCTTCTGGAGCAGAGGTGGGTGCATCCCAGGCCACTGGGAGAAGAAATCAAAGCAGTCAACATTTTGCACACTAAAAGCTTTTCTGATGGAAAAAAAGAGAAGAAAAAGATCTTTATTTGGAAGAGACTGATTTATTTTTTTTTGTCACGAGGTATTTTCAATATTTTGAATTTTTCGCAAATGTTTCTGCAGCATTTTTACCAATCAGTTTTTAAGTAGACACACAGAGGCGACGGGAAATCTCTTTCTCAAGCATGGCTGTTGACTGGGAAAAGGGGGGGGGGGGGAAAGGAAAACAAAAAAAAAAGCCCCACACCCTTTTCAATAAAACTGTCAGTAGAAAAATCCTGCCCCGCTTTGCCCTGCCCAGTGGGGTAGGACCCGGGGCAGCGTGCCGCTGCCTGGGGAGACAGCGGGTCTAGCACGGGGGCCTTGTTTTTGAAGGGAAATGGCTTGGATAAATCACAGCGAGGAAAGTTAGGGCCGGCTTGGCCTGGCTCCAGGGTTAAAATTAGCCCCGGCATGCAGGCCAGCAGGGTATTGTTAAAATAACAGTGGTGCTGGGAATGCAGCAGGCTGCGCTCTGTCCTCCCAGAGCCCTCCCCGGCCCCAGCGTGCGGGGACAAGCACATCAAAATACAACCGGAGGCATTGCACAGCCTCCATCCAGGGAGGACATGCTTCCTTCTGCATCCCACAGCCGGGGTGGTCCCCTTCACCATGGCCCCATCCCATCCCAACCTCACCCTACCACAGCCCCATCCCACCCTGGCCACATCCTACCTTGGCCTCGTTCCACCCCTGTCCCATCCCACCCCATCCCAATCCCACCTTGTCCCCATCACTTCCCAGCCCCTCCAGCAGCAGCAGCCATGGGAACAGGGCAGCTAACCCCCATACCAGCCCCGCAGGGGTTAACACCTTGTCCCCGGCCCCGCTGGCCGTGCACTGCATGACCTCGGTTGCCTAGGCCCCATGTTGAGGCCAGATGCTGTGCGGGATGGCGCATCCCCTGGGAGCACAATGGCCACTGGGTTTGAGTCTGCCACCACCATCCCCGGGTGGGCAGCCAGCCTCTGGCACGGCTAGCAGCCTCCAGAGCTGTGCTAGCACCCAGCTATGGCATCCCGGCTCCCCTGGACCCAGCTTGGCGGGGGGATGTCCTGCCTGGGGTCCCTCTTCGTGGGTCCCTGGGCTGGTCACATTTTTGGCGAAGGCTGAACACTGCAAAGAGCCGCCTCTGCTGGTAAGGTGTGCAACCAGAGCAGGGAGATATTCCAGCACCTGGGAGCTCATCTTCCACTCCCATGTCCCGGCATGGGGACAGGAAGAGGACAGGGTCCCTGCGGGCTGTGTGCACCCCTTCTGAAGGCTGTGCCTCAGTTTCCCAAGGGTGGACCTGTGCTCTCTCCACTGGGTGAGCACCCCTGGGGTGCAGGGTAGTGGTGGGGAGAGAGGCTTAGGGTGCACACAGTGCTCCCCATGGTTTCAGTTGCTGCCCTTATCCAGGACACAGGCTGTTCCCTGCTCCTGCTCAGGGTCACGGCAAATAAAAAAACGAGGGCACATGGGGCCGAGAGGAAACGCTGGGAACACGGGGCAGGTCCGCTTCCTTCTCCTGCTTCCCAAGGCTGCTCTCGCGTGGGAAAGCCGAGACGAGGCACAGCCATGAGCCCCACTGCCACGATGGCCGGGTAGGGAGGTAGCAGCAGCAGCCAGTGCATCCTCCCGGGGGAGCACCGCAGAAGGCACAGGACGGCCTGTCGCTGCCTCCACTTCAGTGTGAGGCTTCCAGGTGGTCTCGACTTGCCTCTCTGCGCCGTGGAAAGACAATCCAGCACCCATGCTGGTTTCAGTTTCGTGCCATGAGGTTTGTCCCCAGGGGCTGCAGCTGGCAGGCAGGGGATCCTGGCAGGTGGGAAACAGGGGAGGTGGGAGCTCCAACCCATCCCCGTGGATACCCCAGACCAGCAAGGCTCGGTTTGGTGGCATGAGACACCTCCACAGCCAAACCAATCCTCTGCCACCCCATGAAGGTGTCCCCCTCACAGCATGCCCCCCAGGCCCAGCTTAGGGATGGGTGCTCTGGGGTGGGAGAACCTCCTCCTGGGTGCAGAAGCAGCTGCGGTCCCACAGGGACCAGGTGAGCAGATGGAGGCTGAAGGCTGGGGATGTGCTGGGTGCCTCCTGCCCCGGCGACTGGGACAAGCTGGGCTTCAGCAGCAGCAAGGATACCCCCACCAGCCCGAAGTGCTCAGTAATTCGGGAGATCAGGCACCAAAGCAGCCCAATGGTCTGATCCCACTCCTCCCCATGGCAAAGGGGAGCACAGGGTGCAGCTCCCGGCGGAGTGGCCGGGCAGGATGAGACCTGCTGCCGCTTAGCAAAAGCGTGTTGGAGAGGCATGGCTGCCAAGGGGAGCAGGGAGCACAGTCACGCCTGCTCCTTGGGGCTGGCAGCAGCTCCCGGGCTGTGTGTGCAGAGCATGGAGCCAAAGTGGGATTTCACCACCCGAAATGGCTGCGAGGTGCTATCCAGACCCAGCCACGTGTCTGGATGCAGCAAGACCAGGCACATGGGAGGGCACTGGCGTGGGGCGGCAGCAAAGCAGGGGCAGAGGGAGACAGCCCAGACTGCCAGCTCAAATCTTTTAATCACTGCACTTCCCAAATATTTCCGAAGCATGACCCTGACTTAGCTCCTCCAGGCAAGGCAATTAGCCCCAGCTGGTTCCCCTGGCTGCAGCTGTAAATGCTCCCTCCTGCTCCCAGCCCAGAGCAATTATGATGGGGGTCAGCAGTGCCTTTGCTGGGGGAGTTAGCTGGGAACCACGTTCAATTACAGCTGGGGTTTGCCAGCCCTACTCATTCCCTTGCTGTTGAATGCTGCAGCCCTTTGTGCTTTGCAAAAGGCTGGTTCTCCCCCCAGCCAGAACTGGGGTGATGCTGGGGGCAGACCCTGTCCCAGCTCTCTGTGCCAGTATGGACAATCTCTCTGGTCCCTGTGGGTAGGCACTGAGCCCAAGGAGGTAGGTCCTGCACTGTTGTGGAGCTGTGTCTCTGAGCTTGTTGTTTTTGCAGGAGGGGTGGAGAATTGCAGGAGGGGTGGAGAACCCAGGCTCTGGTTGTCCCTCTGTCATTGTCTGTCTGCCTGCCTGCCTTGGAGTTCTGGGTGTGGAAATGGAGGCTAGGCTCAGTCTGGCTTGAATTTAAGTCTGGAGTGCCACAGCAGGCAGCAGCTGCCTGGGGGATGCTTTCTGCTGTCTAGGTCCTTGTGTCTCCATCCTTTCCTCTGCTTGCCAGGGCCTGGGGAGCTTTATCTCAGGTGGGTGAGGTGGTGAGGGGATGCCAGACTCCTGGGGACAGCCTTGCCCTTGCATGGGCTTGTTATCCCCACCTCCTGTGAAGTGCGCTCAGGGTGATGCACCTGCAGCCTGCTTTTCCCCCCCCCAGGCTCTGTACTGTCCTGCTGGGCTTGCTGCCAGTTAAGCCTGTTCTCCAGGCTGTGGGCATGGCCTGCTGAAATTGGGCAGGGAAGGAGGGCTCCCAGCATCCCAGGACGCTGGGCTTGGCTCAGAGCTGAGTGGAGATCCTGAGTCTTGTTAGACAATGCAGCAGCCAGCCTGAGGTCTGACTCCGAGGTTCCCACGTGGGGCAGCTCCTAGGAGGACCTGGCCACCTCTGGTCAGGTCCTTCACCTGCCTTGGGAGAAATAGATGTCCTCCTGCCCTCCTAGGTAGGGTCTTCTGGAGATCTCTCCTCACCACCTGCCACACAGGTGTGACCTGTGCTTCCTGAGGAGCCCCCAGAACATTCCTCCTGGCTCCCAGCAAAATCCAGAGCATCTCCTGGGGCTGGTGAGAGCTGCCAGGGTGGTTTTGGGTTGGGGACAAGGAGGCAGGACCTCTGGGACCATGTTTTGCCCCCCCCAAAACAGAGAGGGGCTGCCTGCATGGGCTCATGGTGTTCATGCGCTTGCTGTGCCTCTGTCCCCATAAGCAATGTGGACAATGCTGTCACAAGGTCCTGCAGCCTGTGGTGGTCCACAGCAGCAGAGGATTTTGAAGACCAGTGACGTGATGCTTACATGGGTCCCAGTCTCCTGTGCAGGGCTTGGATGTGCTGGCCTGAAGCCTGGCTGGGAATAAAGTCCCTCATTACTTGAACCCCTGCACTTGCATGGCTAAAGCTTGCCGGGAGGGTTTCAAAGCCAGATGATCCTATCTGCCCTGGGTGGATGCTGAAAGAAACCTGTTTGGCCTATTGTTTGTTTGCATTTGAATAGGTGCCTGGAAACCGATTCATGTACCAGAGCTGTGACAGACTCTCTTCCTGCTGTGTGTCCATCCCTACCTTCCAGCCCCTGTGTCTCCTGCTCCTGCCAGGAGTGCTGGCCCTCCCTGAGCTGGTACCACCATGCTGGTATCATTGTTAACACAGGAGAGGTGTCGGACCTGCCTTCTCCCTGCTTGTCTCTGCTGATCTGAGCTCAAATCAGGACATTAACCCCAGTGCCGGGCTGAAATCCCAGCAGGGCTGCAGGAACTTCCTGATGGAACCAGCCCAGGACACATCCTGCCCTGGGATCCAGCTGTGGGAGCTTCCCAGCAGAGGAGGAGAAAGTCCCTGCTTCTGGGGCTTATAGAAAGAAAGGGTGACTTAAAAACAAAATAGAAGTGAAACTCATTGGCATTTTTTCAGGAATTGTGAGCCCCTGTGTCCACCCAAATAATCTGGTGGCCAGGCACTGAGATGCTTGTACCCAGGTGATCTCCTCAGGGTGCCTGGAGGTAGCAAAGAGGACAAGGGACAGTAGCTATCAAGTCCTCTTCACCCCTGGGTGAAGTCCTTGCTTTTGCTATGCCTTTTCCTACCATTAAGGAGGTGTTAGCAGGTCTGTCATCTCCATCTTGTCACACCTCTGTGAGTCACTGTCCTTTGTCTCTGTATCTGTGTGTCTTCTGGCTTCTACCCTGCTTTCTGCCACCCCGTAGTGGTGGCAGAGGCTTTGCTTTAGCCTGTCTGCGGGCTGGCTCTCCTCTTGGCCTGCCTTTTAGTCCCTGACCCAGGTGTCCTCAGAAGCTGCAAGTAGGTGTCTTTGTGACCTGTTGATCCAGGTGCCCTCAGCACCTTCTTACAGCCCCTCTTTCTGTCCTTCCTCGTGCTCTCACATCTCATGTCCCCACTCCACCCCAGCCCTGAATTTCTCTGCACTCACAGGCTGGGCACAGCAATGCGTCCCTGCCACCAGGAGCAGGGACATTGCCCTCCTGGGTAGCACCCACCTGTGACACCCTCTCCCACAACAGGGCTGGGGTAGATGTGCACCCCACGACGGCTGCAGGTTCTCTGACTGCAGCTCAGGGTTGGGGTGCTGCAGAAGAGGTGTCCCTGTCCTGGGACAGGGGCTCCCTGGGGATAGTGATCTCGGTCTATGTGACTTTCTTGTTTTAAAACTGTGGGTAGAAGGCGGAGGAGGGATGTAGGTGTGAGACACCTGGGGAAACACCAGCGGCTATAGGTGCGGAGGGGAGATCGGCTCCCCGGGAATAGGGCATGTGAGTTCATGGGCACAGCTGGCTCTTGTCAGGCAGCTGTGCACATCTGGCCCCCCTGGGGAAGGACACACAGCATATCTGGCAAAGCAGCTGTAAGCATCTTCCCTAAAACACTGCAAGCTTTATAACCAGCTTGGCAGGGAAGGGTGCAGCCCAGCTCCTGTCACCCCCAAAACATCCCAGATCAGAGTGGTTCTCACCAAAGCTGGGGTGAGGAGGTGGGGCTGCGCTTCCACATGAGCAGGCAGCTTTGGTGCTGTGCCCTAGCCAGGCATAGAGCACAGGGGGCTCCAGAAAAGGCAGAGATGCTGTGCCGGCTCCCGATGCAAGGAAGCCAAAGGGCCTGTCCAGGAAACTTTAAAGCTTGTTTGGGCTGTGGTTTGTCTGTTCCATGGCCGCCCCAGACTCTCAGCCCTTCCCCAGGTGGGTGGTGGGCACCACCGAGGCTGGGTCTGATCCTGCCCAGCCATCCTGCTGCAAACCCTGAAGAACCCAAGCGGAGCCAGCAGCTTTGTTCAGGATTTAAACCCTGCCAGCAGATCTTGGCCCCGGAGAACCGGAATCCATGCTGGCATTTTCCAGGTTACTGCCTGTCCTCCCCTGACCTCGGGAAGTGGATGTTTCCCAGCAGCGGGAATACAACCATAAGCCTTAAAAATAACTTGCTTAACTTTCAATGCTCCTTACAAAATAGGCCATGTTCCTTCTATTTAATCCCTGGGTGCAAGGTGAAAAATCATTTGAAAGGAAAACACAGTGGATGCTTCCAAGGGGGCCCTCGGTGGATGCTACCAGCTTTGCCACAAACCTCCGTCCCTTGCTGGGGGCTATGTACTTAGCAAAGAGAATAAATGTGCTTGTTTGAATGCGATGGGTAAGGCACAGAGCTGGGGTTAATCTCGAAAAGGGAGGGAGGTAGTGGCACTCCCTCTGTTTTGCAGGGAGAGGTTATCCCGACCTTTTGGGGGCAGCACCGCTGTGGTGTGGGCAGCCTGGTCGCACTGTTCCCGTTTTACAGAGGGGAGAGGATGTGATTTGCCTCTGAGAAGGAGGAAACATCATTTTTTCCCACTCTGAATAGGGCAGGAGAAGGGGTTTGGAGGCAGGGAGGTTGCAGCAGGGAAGGGCAGTGTGCAGATTTGGCACCTGTAGCCACGGGCTGCCTCTGCCATGCTGTCTCGCCTCTGCTGTGGGGCAGGTCGGGCGACATGGGCCTGCCTGCATCCTGATGGCTGTGGGTGCCTGGTGGAATGTGCTGGCACCTGCCAGCTGGAGCTGGGCAGGTGTGATTTACCGCTCGGCAAACACTTGGCACCGTGAAGGCAGTCAGGAAAAGTGGTGGTGCGTTCCATGCAAATATTCCGGCTCTGCCGCAGCCTTGGTGTAGGACACACACAGGGTTCTGGTTTGGGGAGGGATGGTGGGATGGATTTTACCCTGGGTGAGGGGGGCACAAATGTAAAACAGCCCCCTTGGTCCTGGGGAGGGAGGGGGGTCACTTCAGCTTCCTATGGGTGTTGCAAGCGCAGGATGTGCCCTGTGATGAGCTTCCCAGCTGTAGCAATGCAGGGTATTATTTTTGGGTCCCATCCTGAGCTCAGTGCTCAGTTTTTCCTCTGCTTGTCTTCAGATAATTTCTATTTAAGTTTTTAGGACTCCATGCTGGGGAAAACTTGAGCAAGAGCCCAGAATTTGGTCCACTACCTCCAAATGTTGCTTGGCAGCTTGCTGGGCTTGAAACTGGCCTGGCAAGGAGCAGTGACGCAAGGGAGATGGCTTATGAAAACTGTGATGCACCTCGGAAAAGGCACATTATTCTGTTTACTTCTGCCATACTGGAGTATACAGTGGAAAACGGTGCTGGCTCCGATTCTCCGCTCTCCAATTTCACACTGCCCAGGTGAGCACCTGCCGACCTCCCCGCTGAGGGCATCCTACCTGTTGTGCAACTCCCCCTGCCCTTCCCCCCTCCCCCCGGGCTCGGTGCTCGGTGCAATGTGCTTTATGAAACACACAGCAAGCACGCGGAGAAAGAGCAAGGCGGGTTTTTTTCCAAGTGGGTGGGGACTCCTTAAATTCCCCTGGCATTGGCCACAGATTTTTTTTCCGAGCCTCTGCTCCAGTGTCTCAGCCCGCCTAGCCCTGGGGATTTTGGGCAACTTCATCCCCAGCCTGACTCAGACCGAGCCGCTCCTCATCCTCCCTTGTGCACTGAGAGCTGTGGCAAACACCCCTGTGGCAATTGGTGCTGCCCATAGAGAAGCCACCGATGGCCTGGGGTGGACTGGTGCCATCAGGTCCCCTCCAGCACCGTGGCCACTGTTGGGTGGCCCAAATGAGCACCCAAAGTCCGTGTGTCCCCAGGTATGCTCAAGCATTTTGTCTGCACCCACTTGCCTATGCAGTGCCCCCTCCCCTGCCCAAAGCCACCTGGAGATCTGGGGCTCCCAGGTGGGCTGGACCGGCAGCCCCCATATCCCCAGGGTCCTCCTGCATCCATGGGGTGTCAGCTCCTAGGGAGGAGGAGGAGAGCTGGGAGGAGGTGGCTGGCAGTACTCTGGGAGGGTCTGGACCCCCACGTGGTCTTGTGCCCCCGCGCCTGAGCCCTTCACACCCAGTACTGGTTGTTTTTCAAGGCGGGGTTGGAAGTCCGGCAGTACTGGAGGAGCTCAGGGTCTGGTGGTGCCCCAGGACCTGTGCCCTGGGGTGGGTGACCTGTGCCCTTGCCCTCCAGGGCATTGACAGTTGTTAGCGGGATGCCTTGGTTGGGGTCCATCCTCCGGAAGGTCTCCTGGTCTGGCACTGCCCCATTCTTGGCCTTGGAGGAGGGGGTGCCCTGGACGTGATGCTTCCCTGTCTTGTTGCGCTTGTGCAGGTAGAAGAGCAGGGGCAAAATGAGAGCCAGCAGGAGGAAGACGAGGCAGATGGGGATGATGATGCTGAACATGTTGGCCTCAATGAAGCTGAGGAAGGTGCCTCCTTCCACGGGGCTGGGGCTGGTGGTGGCACCAGGGCCTGGCCAAGTGGTGGGGGGCATCCCTAGCTCACTGGTGTTGGGGCTGCTCCATGCCGTGCTCTGGGGAACTGGGGGTGAGGTTGCCAGGGGGGCTCTGAGCAGGGTGACACCGTAGGCTTTTGAGGCATTGTAGGGCTCAATGCTGTACCCCAGGGATGACAGCGCTGGTGGCACACTGGTGGCTGCCAGCTCAAAGACAAAGCTGTCACTCTGCAGGGTGTGGTTGGTCTCCCCAGCATCCAGCACCTCCAGCCCAACCAGCCCTTGCTCCAGCTCGGTCTGGCTGAAGGTCTCAATCGGGGTCGGGGTGGTGGGTTGTCCTGGGTCCCTGGAGATCCTTACGAGACGGCTGCCATGGGGCGCCCTGTGGATCTTGAAGACTGGGACACTCCTGGTGCGGTTGGCCAGCTCACTGGCATCAAGAACTCTGGTGTCCAGGAGGGCCGTGGTGCCTCTGGGCCACACGCTGCCTGGCTGAGCTTTCACCAAGGCACGGACGGTCACATTCACCACCCCAGTCCTGTTCACTGTCCGTGACGTGGCGAGGAACTGGAAGTTGTCCTTGGGAGAGGTGAGGTTGGTGAAGGTGAACGTCACCTCCCCACGGTCCAGCTGCCTCTGTGAGAAGCCCCGCGCTGGCTTTTGGTTGACCTGCACCTGGCCAAACCTTGGGTCCCTGGTGATCCTGTACAGGGCATTGCCTGCCCCTAGCTGTGCGGCTCCCACGAGGTGATGGTGGGACACCAAGGCTCTGTTCAGGTCTTGGGGCACTTCCAGCAGCACTGGGCTGGCAGCAGTGCTCACTGCAGGCAGCACCTCAATCTCCAGCGTGGTCAAGGTGGGTGGGTGGTGGCCATTGGAGAGGCTCAGGGCTAAGGACCCGGGGGCATGGCTCCCAGTGGCAACAAACACCACATGGCCTGCATTGACATCTGCTTGGGTGAAGCGGTTGATGGGCTCCTGTGGGATGTGTGCATTGGCCAGGTGGCCAGAGAGGGGTCTCTGGAGGACGCTGTACACCATCTCCTCTGGGGAACCTGATGGGTCTGCCACATCCAGGTATTCCTGGGACAAGGTCACCACAGAGTCTGGTGGGACCCACAGCACTTCTTGCCGCTTCACCACCTGCAGCGGCTTGCTGCTGCTGATCACTGTTATATTGAAAGCTTCAGAGATGACCACCCCTTCCTGCGGAGGACGGATGGACTGCTGTGCCTGGGGTCGGAGCCAAGCCTTAAATCTGAAACAGTCTTCAGAGATGCCATCTCCACCATGGGCATATGCCAGGCGTCCTGTGGCCAGGTCTGACTGCAGGAAGAATGGCCGTGACCGCTCCAGGGGCACACCAGCCACCAAGAGCTGCCCATGGGCTGGCAGCCGCGTCACCAGGAAGATAACATCATGTGCAGCCCTCTCAGGGACTGGGATTTGGCTTAGCAGGTTGGAGCCATCCAGCACCGAGGTGTCAATCTCAGCCTGTCGAGCCCTTACAAGCTGGAGACCTGAGAGAAAAGGGAAAACCCAAAAGTCTGTCATCTCTGGGAAAAGCCAGGATCTGCTGAAGAGAAGAGCAGACCAAGGCAAGAGCAAGTTAGAGCAGAAAAAGGAGGATTGTAAAGAAATGGAGAGGGATGAGAATCAACTGGGACTTCTTAGCTTGGTAAGATGATGGAGGAAGGAATTATGCAGAGAGCCAGCAAAAGGATGGATGCAATTTTAGATGTTGCTTGACATAATATCAAAGCTTGTGCTGTCATGGGAAATCACACGGTGGTGCCTTCTTCAGACAAAAAAGTCCTCATGAAGTTTGTGTAATCTCCCCCCAAATGGAGGGACTGTGCAAACTTCAGGAGAGCTTGTTTGTCCCTTGCTTCTCCCTTCCTTCTTTACCTGCATTTCTCCATAGCTGCGTTGAGCGCTGGGGGCACCTGGCCTCAAAGGAGATGAGCACAAGGAGGATGAAGGAATCGGAGATGGTCATGGGAGCAACCACGTGGAAGCGGATGGCATCTTGGGTGAGCCAGAAGGGCTTCTCTGGCATTTCATGCTGGTAGAAAATCAACCCGCTGTCCACCTAAAAATAAAAAAAAAAATCTCAATGAGCTCTGCTAAATGGCAAAATAAGTACCCAGAGTGGGTGATGCCATGTGGGAGATGGGTACATCTGTCTTATATCTGGTGTGATGGGCACTGTAGCACCAAGGGGAACCCTGGTAATGCTGTGCTAGAGCCAATGTGTGCACTGTGGGCTCTTGTCTTGGCTTAGGAAGGAGCAGCCAAGTCCTAATTAGGTAAGAAATTGTGATCCTCACCAGCCATGGCACAGTAGCCACTACTGAGAGCTCATGGTGTCTCTCAGACAGGATGTTTCTGTCCAGCAAGTGGGGAAACTGAGGCTCAGAGGAAGGCCTGAGCTTGCTCAGCATCCTCCAAGAGTTGGGCCAGGCTGCCTCCAACGGTGAGCACAGCACAGGGTAGCTGGCAGGGTGGGCAAACCTGCATGCTTCTGAGGGAGGGTTAGAAACAAGCCCTCTACCATGCTCTGTGAGAGCCTGGCTGTGTAGGACAAGCATGGTAGCAAGGAGCTGGGGTGAAAGCATCACACTTGGCTCTTGCTTTAGGTAGCAGCCAGGATGGCTGGGTCTGCAGCAGGGAGGTAGCCGAAGAAAAAAGGGATTATCACTCCTTGAGCCTCTGCCAGCACTAAATCCAAGGCTGGTGGCCATGGCAAAGCCAGTGTTCGGGTGGCAGCTTGTAATCCCTCTTAGCAGCTGTTGGCAGGGCTGGGAAAGTCACAGCGTGGCTGCAGCCTTGCTCTGCCTCCTGCCAGCGGTCAGATCACTCTGCCTGGGGTTGGGCTGGGACCCCTGGGCTGCAGCGCGGGGTGATGGAGAGCTATGCCTTGGGATCCTGGTGTGCTGGAGGAGGCGAAAGCTCACCTGGGCTTGGCTGAAGTTCCGTATTTCCTCCCCCCAGGGGGTGCTCAGCCTGCCCAGGCGTGGGGCTTGCTCGATGCTATAGTACAGGGCGGTGGAGCTGGTGGGTCTGTTGCTCACAGCCTGCAGGTTCTGGCTGGTGATGGGCTGCAGGGTACCTGGAAAACATGTCAAGGATGGACTTCAAGCTGTGTCCTCACTACCTGCCCACAGCCTCTGCCACGGGCATCTCTTGACAGCACCCAGACTTGGCCAGAGGGTGGTGGAAGGGTCCAATGGCCCTGTTTGCCATTGAACTGGGAGAATGGGGCATATGCCTGTACCCACCTGGGCAGACGGTAAGACTCTGCTTCTTGGCCAGGCTGATGAGGGGCTCTTTCTGGGCCCTGACGAGGAAGAAGTGCCCAGGAGACAGGTTCTCACCATCCCACAGGTCGAAGGCAAAGCCTCCATCCAGGGGCCCTGCAGAAAGCACAGAGCTGGCCATTTGCAGGGGGGCTGCAGCCCCCTGTTAACCTGGCATGGTTTGGACCAAGGTGCTGTGTGATGGCGCTAGCATCCACCTTGGTGGCATAGTGCTCCCCTCCAGTGGCGTCCCCTCCCTCAAGTTGGGGGTGACACCAGGGCGTCAGGGCATCTCAGCCCTGCCTTACCTTGGTGCACGAAGAGGATGAGGCCGTTGTTTATCTGGGCCTGGGTGAACTGTCGGACTTCAGTGCTGGGCGCTGACCTCAGCACAACCTTCCCGTTAGCTGGGGGCTGGATGGAGTAAGTCACCTCCTCCATCGGGGAGTCCTCGTCCTCAGCGCTCAGGATGTGGGGGCTGATGGCAGCCTTGGTGCCTTCCCGCAGCTGGGGAATAGGGAGAGGCTGTAATCCCCCCAGGATGCCCCCAGCTCCTCTCCCCTCTTCCCCAGCCTGCTCCAGACCCTGTCCCTGCTCAGATGGCTTTGCTGGGTGCCTGAGCACGTCCCAGCCCAACAAGGGTGCCTTGTCTCCATGCTGGGTGATGCCTCCATCATCTGACTCCTTCCCAGCCCGGCATGACCCTGCACCACTGCTGTGTTTGCCAGCACGTGCCGTGCTGCTGGGTCCATGTATCTGCATCATGTGTGCAGGACAGAGGTGAGGGCTAACCCCTCTGTGCCTCAGTTTCCCCAAGCACTAGAAATGGAAGAAGGCATGGGGCTGGGACAGAGGCTGTGCCTTTGATGTCCCTCTCCCTATTGTTCTGCTGGAGGAGGGCTTTTTGTAGGGTCCCCTGGCCCTGAACTTGCTCCCTGAGCTGCTGCTGTGTACATGATGGCCTCACCTCTCCCCAGTGTTTCTCCATGCTCCCAGCAAAGCTTATATCCCACTGCCTCCTAGCAAGGCTGCAGCAAGGTGACCAGCTGCCCCAGCAAATCCTCCAGGAATGACAAGTATGCAGCCGAGCTCAGGGCCACCCTGCAGCATCCCAGGGCTGCGTCCCCCCCAGCCAGCAGTGCCCACCCCCACCCCAGGATTGTGCCACCCCAAAGACCTGGCATCTCCACTCTCTGGCTGAAGGCAACAATTTTCCCTGTTTCTAATCCTGTGGCGTATCTTGGTCTTGGCAGACCATGGGGATGACTCCTGTGCTGCCAGACAGGTTCTGCCCACGCACCCCAGAGCTGCCTTTTGCGCTCAGGATGCCCTGAAATCACGGGGTGCATGGACCAAGCCTTCCTGCAGCTCCTGTGGGGCGGAGGGGCAGGATCCCACATCATTGCAAG
Organism: Dromas ardeola; assembly: GCA_013398915.1. Taxonomy (NCBI): domain Eukaryota; kingdom Metazoa; phylum Chordata; class Aves; order Charadriiformes; family Dromadidae; genus Dromas; species Dromas ardeola. The sequence goes on from VYZM01007897.1 coordinate 100,143, forward strand.
CCTGGCCCCATGTCCTGCAAACCCACAAGAAAACACCCGGGTGCCAGAGGAGCTGCTCAGCTGGCTGGGCTGGATTAGACGAGCTCTTTCCTGCTGTTTTCAGCTGGCCTAACCCAAAACATTTCTTGAGTGGGTGTGGGTGCTGACAGTGAAATTAAATCCCTCGGCAGTCCCCATGGGATGGCGGGAGGCAGGCTTGAAAACACAGCTTTGGAGACAGGATGGGGGAAGTGCTGGTGCAGGAGCTGAAGCCCTCAACAGCAGAATCTGCCACTCCACCACATTTGCACACAGCATTTTTTGGGCTGCTCTCCATCCCCAGCACCTGCAGCCGGGTCACTTCAGTACCCAGTGAAATTACAATAACACCCAGAGCTTGGTGCCAAGGAAAAAATCCCTATGGTCAAAGCCTGGAGAGGTGTTGGCAGGCAGGGGGGACCACAGCAGCCCCAGGGCATTGATGCCCACTGGGGCCAGGCACAGGCTTTGCTTGCGGAGAGCCCATGCTGCTGGAACTGACCTGCTTCACCATGCTCCCAGACCTCTCTCAATTATTAAAGCTGCCTGCTTGGTTCCTGCTCTCACTTACTTGGCTTATTATGTTTGCTCAGCCTCTGTGTCACCTCCGCTCTCTGGGAGAGCGCGTGGGGAGACATCAAAACAGCACCGGGATTGTGGCCCTGTGTTTTGGTTGCAGCAGTGGAAGCCTCTCTTTTGGTGGCATCCAGCCATCCTTTCTCCCGATGCAACCCAAAAAGTGGCTGCTTGGGGCAAATCTGCCTGGTCCTTTCTGGGGGGGTCTGTTTTGGGGTCTGAGCCCTGCCCATTGTCTCCCCAACCCTGCGTGGACTCTGCACCCCCGGCACTGGCAGGCAGCAGAGGAAGGCTTTGTGTAATCTCTCTCCTGGACCCAGCCTGACCTTTAAACGCTGAAGTCATCTCTCGCCAGAACACAAACACAGCAGGGCTCGGCCCCTCATGAGTCCTGGGTTGCTTTGTTGCTCCCGCTCAGAGCTGGGAGCTTTTCCCAGCTCCAGAGCCCCTCCTGTAGGCAGCTGCGGGGCTGTGGTTACTCCTCCCAGGGCTAGACGGGGATCCCAATGGGAAGGCGGATGTACTGCTGCCTCGGAGTTTATTTTGGGAGTTTTTTCTTTCTTTTCACCCTTTTTTTAGCATGGTGGCTGGGAGGGAAGGACTTCCCTACATGCTTTGCGATCCCTGAGCTAAAGGACTGGCTAAAATTAAGGCAGGGAGGGAGCCACCTCCTCCTCCCCTTGCACAGGGCCATCCTGGAGATGCCCTTTCGCGATGCGGTGGTCCTCAGTGAGCAGAGGAGAGAAGGTTTTGTGCCTCTGGAGTGGGGGCTGCGGTGGGCCCAGCGGCCGAGGGGTTAACCTGTCTCTGTAGGGGATGCAAGATTTCGGCACAGCTGGGGCAGATCATGGAGGCACCACTTAATGCGCTATAAAAGGGATTTGCTGGGAGGGAGCTGAGCTTCCTGGTCTGGAGGTGTGACTGAGAGCAGCGTGGGCGGGGACAGAGCCCTGGGAAATGGGGGCACCCCCAAAACTTTGCTGGAAGTCCTGGTCCTTCTCTCTGTCTTGGATACTGCCTGGATGGTGACCAGCGTGTATGCTTTCCTTTGGGCATCTTCTCCAGAGCCCAGGCTCCCAGACACTGTCCTAAAGCCACTGCGATGACCCTGGTGTGATAATCCTGATAGAAGATGCTGCTTTCCCTGCTGCCAGCCTGGGAAATCCTGGGATGGGTGAGGATAGCCTCGGTGGTGGTGGTATGATCCTGCTGGGCTAGCACTCCTGCATGTTTTCTAACAATTTCTTTGCTGCAATTTTGTATTAGTGATCCTGAATGGGGCAGGGAGGTGTCTGAAACAGAAGGTGGGGCTTCCAGCAGCTGGTGAGACTTTCGCTTCTGGCTTTACTGTGGTGGGCATAAGGAGAGGTGTGAAGGCTGCCTAAACAATTAGGTATTTCCAGCCTGTGCTGATGAAATTTGGGTGAGTTGCTCTTTTATGCTGCCAGGGATTATTCTGGGGACCTGGGAAAGGGGCGAGCAGGCTGCCCATCCTCAGAAAAGGGGAGGTGAGGAGCCCCTGCCTGCCAGCGGGCAGCTGCCTGCTGCCGTGGCAACCCGGCTCCACCGAGCCCACGGTGCGAGAGGAACCGAACGCTGCCGCGGGGAGATGCTGACATCTTGTGGACTGTTTCTGCATCGGCGGCGGGGAGGGACGCGGTGAGGTGGCGTGGGGTGGACAGCCCGGCCTCCGCCTTTTGCAAAGCCTCGCCGCGCCGGGAAACCGCCTCCCTTTCCCCAGAGGCCATCGCCCGCCTCTGGCCTGCACCCCGGCTCTGCTGTGCCCGGATTCCCGGAGGTGCGTGACCAGGCTTGGAGTGGGTCCCGTGGGGTCCCCAAGCTGGGCTGGCCGCCGCCCAGATGTCCTAGTGCTGAGCACCCAGGGTCCACTGGGGTGGCATCCCACCCTTACCTGCAGGCCCGCGTTGATCCTCAGCCGAGGCCCCTTGGAGCTGCGGGGCAGGATGGTGATGAAGAGGGTCCTTGGCTGGCTCTGCCGGTCCATCTCTGAGGCATTGGCCAAGAGGGTGAAGCTGTCGGCCTGGGCCCAGGGGCCGTCCTGACTGTACTGGATCCGCTGGTTCTCCACCTGTGGGGCAGGGTCTGGGTGACCTTCCTGGGAGGACACAGGCCACCAGCGCTGCTCGGGAGGGGACCTGTGCACCAGCCTTGGAGGAGGGAGGAAGCTGGGTGCCTGCCGATTGCTTTGGGGCATCCCTGTGGGATGGATCCAGCACAAAGGACAGGGAGTGGGATGCCCATGGGAAGCTCTGCCTGCATCCCCGCCCCATATCCTCAAGGCCATTTAAGCACACCTTGGGGGTTGATGCATGCCTTGTCTGCAGGGCAAGCCCACCATCCCAAGCGCAGAGCTCTCTGATGGGGAGAGGAGCCTGCGCAGCCCTCCCTAGCCTCCCAGTGCCACTGGAGGCCGGAGCCCACCCCTGGGCTCTTCCTAAACCCCCTGGGAAAGCAGCGTGGTGGGTAAGCAGGCAGTTGTTGGCTGCTCTACCTCGCTCCAGGTGAAGGTGTACAGCCTGCCATCCTTGGGCCGCTGGCTGTTCAGGAGGGTGCCAAATCGGGGGGGCTCAAGCACCTTGAACTCTATGCTGAGAGCCCTGTAGTAGGTGTTGGGGATGTTGAGGATGCCTGCGGAGAGGGTGACAGAGCCACCTCCTGGCACCGTGATGTTGCGGACATCCAGGGGGATGGCGATGGGGAGCACGGCCAGGCTCACCACCACCCTCTCCAGCGGGTCCACACCACTGGCTGTGATGTCTACAACAAACCGGTCACGATCCTCCTCTGGCTTGGAGTGGAGGTAGAGGACTCTGCCATTGTTGATGTCCTCCTGGGTGAAGGAATGGATGGGGTCCAGGCTGGGCTGCTCATTTGAGTCTTGGCTGTGTTGAAGCATTGCCAGGAAGCCAGAGGCCGGGGGGCTTCTCACTAGGTAGACTATGTCCTGGGGAGAGATCTCTTCATGGGCCACCTGGGAGTGTGGGGGAGACAAGGCATGAGTTGGGGGCTGGTGCCTGTGAGGCTGGGCTGCCCCACAGCCCACTGTTGTGCAATCCCCCAAGGCTTTGCTGTGGATAAGCAGTAAGAGTTACCTTGTTGCTGAGGCCATGCCTGAAGTCCCCCTCTGCCCCTGGGCAAAGCCTGGCATGCGTATGAGTTCTTTGCTCTGGTCAGGTGGGAGTAAAATTGAGTCCCACCTGTGGCTGGCCTGGTTTGGTGGCCAGGGAAGTGATGCAGGCTTGGAGAATGACTGGAGAAGGGGATACTCACCAGTAAGTACTTCTCCTTGATCCCAGCTGCTTCCCCCTGGAAGACGTGGATCTCCTTGTGGTTGACTATGTGCAGGGGGCTGGGGTGGGTGTCCAAGAACACACTAATGGCCAGCGTGTCCTCCACTGCCACCTCATTCGCTTCTACGGTGAACTGGAGCTCATCCCGGGTGTTTCTGTTCCCACTGTGGTGGTAGGAGATCTCTCCTGCTAGCAGGTCCATCTGGGAGAAGGCCATGACCGGCTGCTCCCTTCTCAGCACAGTCCCCCACCTCGGGGGAGCTGTTATCAGGAATCGTATCTCTTCATCTGACCTGATGTCCATGTTGGTCTCCAGGCTGAGGACAGAGGAGTCAATGGTCCCTTTGCTGCCTTGGTGGATGACTAGTCCGGTGTTGTTGACTATTTTGATGTAGGGGTCTGATGCCTGTACTTCCAGGAGGGCCGTGGTTTGGTGGAGGCCATCTGAGACCTGTAGCTGGATCCAGCCTCTGTCAGCCCCCGAATGGACAAAGAGGATCTTCTTCTTCCTCAGGTCATCCTGTGTGAACCGATAGACCTGGTGGCTCCTGTCATCGACGGACACGATGCTGCCAAACAAAATGTCCTTCCTCGCCAGCACCAGCTGTGTGTCAGAGAAGCCAGAGTCCTTGTCAGTGAAGGCAATGTCATCTGTCGTCAGCAGGTGCTGCCCATTGCGCACCACATTGAAGACCTTGTTCACCACCTGGACTGGGGTGTGGTCATTGATGGGTTGGATGGAGACCCTGAAAACACCTCTCACCTCCTCTGCATCGGGCTCAGTGCTGCTCTCGCCCTGCCTGATCGCTACGAAGGGGATGTCATCCTCCAGCGTCTCAGAGTCATCGTGCTGGTACAGCAGCCGGCGGTGGAGGATGTCATCATTGGTGAACTCTGTGATCTCCTCTCTGGAGGCCCAGCCATGGGATGCAGCCCAGGCCAACCTCCCGTGTGCTGGCCCCTCAATCACTTCGTAGAGGTAGTCCATGCTGTTCATGCTCTGTACAAACAAATGGTCCTTGGAGATGATGGCTTGCCCCCCTTCTGGCACAGTCAGGAGGACGTTGGTCAGGGCTGGTGCATCAGGGTCCCCACCAATGCTGATTGCGTAGGTGTAGACAGGAGAGTGCTGCTCGCCAGCGTGGACACGAAACTGGAAGGTGTCCTCGGCTTGCTGAGAGTTCCTGATGGTCGCACTGTAGCTCAGGTGGTTTCTTTGCAGGTCATCCTGGGTAAATCCAAAGCCTTCAATCAGCCTGTTGCCAAGCAGCTCCAGGTTTCCCTTTTTGGGAGCCTGGATTATCACATAGTGGAAGGGGACTGGGGCAGAATTTGGATCTTCCAACATTGCCTCCAGCTCCTTACTGGTGATATTTCTGTGCCGGTTGTTCTTCATCTGGAGGGGAACTATGGTCTTCATCTTAATGGTGGCTCTTTCAATCCTTATAAGAAAGGTGTTGTTTTGCAAGACCTTCTTCCCCACCTGGACTTTGAACCTCAGCTTCTCTACAACATCTTCCAGATGGTGCTCCGGGTCTGTGCTGAAATACTGGATGCGCTCTTGCTCCAGGTCTTGCTGGTAGAAAGACTCAACTTTTTTCCATTCCCCTCCCACGCTTCCTTGCTTCTGGACCTCACCGTACCTTAGGGGCTCTGTAAGGACATACAGGATGGCGACCCGCTGTTTCACAGCATTTGTCTCCACTGACAGGTTGGCTGTGGTAATAAGTGCAGCCCCTCCTTGGGAGATGGAGAGGCCAGTGTTGTTGTGCAGGTGGATCTCAGGGTCAATGGCGAGGATCCTCAGGGTGGTAGTAGGGCTTGGGACTGTGCCATCACTCACCTGCAGGGTGAGCTGTAAGTTTGTCCCACTCTGGTGCACGTAGACTATGTTGCCTGCTTCTAGGTCCCTGCAGGAGAACTCTTCAATGGGCACTCCAGGGTGGAAGTCATACTCAACATAACCCTCCTCCATCTGCTGGCCACTGTGCAGCTGGAATTCAAGGTCATCACAGGATGTGTCATCATCTAGGACCTGCAGGATGTCGGTGGTCAGGTGTTTTCGTGTGTGCTTCAGGATTGTCATGTGGTTCCCATGGGGAAAGATCACCTGTGGGGCATCATTGATGGGGTTGATCATGATGGGAAGCAGGTACATTTGTCCCTGCTGCAAGCACTCTGGGACCCCTTGCTGGGCAGTCACTGTCATCTCCAGCATCAGCTGGTCCATGGGGCCTTCAGAGCCATCGTGGATGTATCTGACTTTCCTATTCACAATGTCCAACAAGGTGAACTTCCTTCTGCTCCTGGACCCAGGAATGTCCAGCTCCACCTGGCCATGCCTAGGGTCATTGATGATGCTAAAGAGGATTTGGGACTGCCGGATGTTTGCAAGACTCAAGTCTACTGTTGGCTGGGCGTGTTTCCACTCCAGATAGGTCATGCCCCCTTCAGAGACAATGAGGGGGCTGATGTGCAGCAGCCTGCTGGTGTTGGCGAAGGCAGGTGGGAAGCTGTTGTCCGGCTGGCATGGTTCCACCACCAGGCCCGGTGCTCCCGACCAGACATCTGGAGGTGGGGAAGTGTGTGCCTCATCCTGCTCGTACATTTCGTCATAGTCCCAGTAGTGATCCTGCTTTCCACAGCCTGATGTGATGTCCTTCGTGATCACAGCATCTTGCAGACTCCTCCTCTGCAAGTTTATCCGCAGGTCCTCCAAACAGCCAACAAACGAGTTGTTGGTCATGGTCCACACTGAGATGAAAGTAAGATGGTGCTCCCTCAGCCTTTGCAAAGCTTTTTCGCTCATACCTCCAATGAAGAGATTTCCCTGAAGGTCCAGGTAGTTTTTGATGCCCCGGTTGGATGTGGATGAGGCATAGTAATCAATCAGGATCTCAAACTTGTGGATATCTGTGTAGACTTTGACATAGTGCTGCTGTTCATCACTGATGAAGACGTTGTTGTGCAGGATGATGATGCCATTCCCCTTCTCAACAAACCCTCTTAGGCGCCCATTGGAGATCTCCAGGTAGAAGAAGTCATTCTCCAGCCCTCCGTGGTAGATGAGGGGTGCCTGGGTGATGCTTGTCGTTATCACGAATTCGATGGTCGCTTCCTCCCTCGCTTCCCACGTGGGAAACGCAATGTAGGAGTGTGGCCCCAGGAAACCAAATGGGTCATCAGGCTCCGCAGAGAATTGTGTGCTGCACCCTTCCTGGACCTGGTGGAAGATCTTGGAGATGCCGTCAGAAGGCAGCGGTGAGAGGACATCCAGGCCATTGAATGTCACTAAGTAGAGGCAACCTCTGAAGGGCGAGCTGGCCTCAACGAGGTACGGCAGATCAAGGCTGCTTGTCCCACCAGCATAGAGGCCGTACTGGATGTCCAGCTCCCGTACGGGTCCTTTGATGTCCACAGAGCTGTTGAAGAGGCCATCGATGGTCAGTGTCATCCTGCCATCTTCCACCAGCAGCTCCACATCATGCACCGCCAGGTTATTGAGCTGCAGCTCTGCTGGGGACTGCAGTGTCACCTCCTCTGAGCCCAGCTGCAGCTTGGCCTGAAGGAAAGAACATGGAAAGTGCTCAGTTCAAGGTGTTATCTGCAGCAGACGAGACACCTCTCCACCTACCAGAAATACCTACTGAAACGTGGACTGTTTCTGGGGGCACACAAGTGGTTTGGTCCCTCTGTTCACTACTGTTTGTCCTGCCCTCTGTGCATGTTCCTCCCTCCTCAGCGAGGTCCCCCTGTGGACATGCCTTCTCTGTGCTGCTATCTGAATTTCTCTCCTTTTTCACTCTTCCTCAGCATATCCCAGTCCTGCTGCCCCATTGCTGGGCTTCCCTTCTCCCCCCACAGAGGAGCCCTGACAGATGCTGGCTCCTCTTTCCCTGCTCCATCCTGCCTGCTGCCCTCCATCCTGCAACCTAGGCTGCTTCCAGTCCTCGCCCTGGGAGCTGGCAGGGGAAATAGGAGGCTTTGCTCCCCACAGGCAGCAGCCTGGAGCCTGCCTAAGTAGAGGGTTAGCTGATGGACCTGAGACGCATGGTCTGCATTAGGGAGACCTCTGGTCAGCTGCTTGCTTGCTCTCCTGCTTTCCTTTAAATGTGGTTGGGGGCCCAGCCCAGTCTGCGGGAGAGGCGGGATGTGTGCCTTGGATGCTCCCTGCTCTTTTCCTTCATGGTGGATGCCAACACCATTACCACATGAGGGGAATGTTATTCTGCTGTCCTGATCCCTTCCCATGCCCTGGCTGGGCGTGGCCTGTGGAGACCTCTCCTTTCTCTGGACCCTCTCAGCTCACCTCTTCTCTTCACTAACCCCTCGCACCCTGAGGGTGCTGTGCACCATTGCACCATGCAATGTACATGGGGTGTCATTGCCTGGGTGTCTCCACGATGATCCTGAGGCAGGGGGTGAGGAGCTTCCCCAGCTGGAGCCTGTTTTTGCCAAGATTCTCTCAAGACTCTGTCCACTTTCCTCATGAACTCTTAATGTCCCCTGGCAGGGGTATTGGCAGGTTTTGCCCCTTCATCCTTGCCCTGGATGAAGCCCTGACCCATAGACCCCAGCCCGCAGAGGGGTGCTGACCTGCAGGGTGCCAGCTTGCAGCTGGAGCAGGAGGTGGTCGGGCTGACCGGCAGCCAGGAAGAGTAGCCCACTGCCTTGGCTGGTGTACAGCTGCAGGTGGAGCCGCACTGTGCGGGAGGCATCCGCCAGCGGCATCTCCACATAGCCATCCCCGAAGAAAGAGGCTGAGGAGAAAAGGGAGAGGGTCAGACACGGAAGGACACCACCCTCCCACAAACCCCAGCTGTGTGGGTGCTGTGAATCTGGAGCCTTCCAAACCCATCCATCAGTCCTTCCCCATTTGCCCTGTGACAGGGAGCCTAGCAGCCTGGAAGGACCTTCAGAGGAGTCTGTTTTCTGATTTTCCTAGGGAAAGGGATTTCTAGGGGCTGGGTGGCGAGGTAGAGGTGTTGTTTCTCCTTGCCCCTGCAGTGTTTAGAGGAACCTCTTGGCCAGGGCAGATGCAGTAGCACCTGTCATCACGCCAAGTTCCCAAGTGTTAGGAGGCAAGACATTACCCTAATGAGTCTTTCCCGCTTCTGCCACAGCCATCTCCCTTTGGAGTAATATGATCCCTTCCAGTGTCATGCCTTGGGTGGATGCCCTGGCTGGTCCCAGTCACTGCTGAACAGAGGGACGCTGCATGGGAGCCCTGGGGATGCCACTGGGTCAGACAACACTGTGTTCTGCTCCTCTCCCTATTTTACACCACTTTCTAACCGCTCTTTGTGTCACCCAGACATCGCTGACATTCACCTTGAAAGTGGCTGCTCCGTCACTGCTGGAGGAAAAAACGCCTGTGCCTGCGATCCATATGTGGATGTGAGACTGTACGGAAACCTCAGCTCAAACTGGGTGCCTGAAGCTGCAGCTGGAACATGTTCAACACCCAGTATACACCAGCCTTACAGGGACTCAGTACAATGGCATGCGGTCGTGAAATGAAAGACTATGTCACAGGGCAGACACAGGAGAGGGCAGAATTTAAAGCACAGGGAGCGGCAAGGCTTAATTTTAGAGCATTTATGATTTTTTGCAGGCTCAGTGCATGCATGTGCATTGCACACACATTAAATGTGTGTGTCTGGGATGCACTACCACCCATTCCAGTTAGCTCCAGAGCATCCCACAGCAAAGTTAACCCCATGCTTGCAGGGTGAAGCATAAATGCTCAGAAGACCTGTAAATTGTAAATGTTTGGCGAGGATATGTCGGAGGGGTAAACACACACATTTTCAGTCCATATGTAGTCAGAGGCTGTAAAGCCTGCTGTGCTTGAGTTTGTATGTGCAGAGCTTGCCTGCTATGCTTCACTATGGCACTTGTCATCACTTGGATTTGGGGCCCCACAAGCACTTTGAGGTGCCATGGGGCAACAAAGATGAGTCTTTGGCTTCTCCCAGGGTCCAAGCCCAGCCCCTCCTCTATTTTGGAGGAGGCAGGGATGGAGGTTGCATGCTGGGATGAAACCAGCCTCCTGCATGGTGAGGTCTGGGTGTAAACCAGTCCCCTCTACTCTGCTCTGGTGAGCCCCCACCTGGAGTATTGAGTGTGTCCATCTTTGGAGTCCTCAGCACAGGAAGGACATGGACCTGTTGGAGCAGGTCCAGAGGAGGCCACAAGATGCTCCAAGGGCTGGAGCAGACAGGCTGAGAGAGTTGGGGTTGTTCAGCCTGGAAAAGAGGATGCTCTGGGGAGACCTTATAATGGCCTTCCAGTACCTAAAGGGAGCCTTCAGGAGAGATGGGAAGGGACTCTGTCAGGGAGTGGAGTGATAGGATGAGGGGGAATGGTTTAAAACTTGAATTTAGGTTAAATATTAGGAAGAAATTCTTTACTGTGAGGGTGGTGAAGCACTGGAACAGGTTGCCCAAAGAAGTTGTGGCTGCCCCATCCCTGGAGGTGTTCAAGCCAGGTTGGACGGGGCTTTGAGCAACCTGGTCTAGTGGGAGGTGTCCCTGCCCAGGGCAGGGGGTTGGAACGAGATGATCTTTAAGGTCCCTTCCAACTCTAACCATTCTATGAGTCTAAACACCCATGTGTGCTCTTACAGCTGCTTTTTTCCCTATTGCCCAAATTTCTGTGGGGCTGGCCAGGGTGAGAAGGGGCAGGAACAGGGCAGGCTCTCCCCTGCTCCACCAGGCAGGCTTTGCTCATGGGGTGGTGCAGCAAGAGAAAACCCAACCCCAAGCAGCCACAGTCAGAAAAGGTTTGAAACCAGCCCATCGTTAGAAGTGATGGTGAGGGTTTACCTGGCCTGGGCAGAGTTGGAACACTCTGCTTTTGGCTTTTTGCATTTTCTTCTAAACCAAGCTCTGTGATGTTCTGCCTAGGGCAGGCAATGATTTTTTTTGTGGGGTCTGGGCAAGGAGGTCTCTCCATCCCTGAAGGGCTCATCCTTTCATTTCCCATCGCTGGCAACCTAGAAAGTGCCTCATGTTTTTCCTGGGGTCTGGGAAGATAATGTGGGTGTTGCAAGGATCATCACCACACCCATTCCACGCAGGGAAGTGATGGCAGCATGGAAATATCTAGTGCTTGCTTTAACAGTAAGCCCTTTGCTCAGCCCATCGTTACTCAAGCTGGCTCATTTCCTGGCCCTCGTGCCTGCCCTTGGCATGGGGCACTTTGGCTTCCTTGTCCTCTTTGGACAAGTGACTCAGAGGAGCTTTGCTATTCTTCACAGGGTCGTGAAGGGCTGTCTTCTCCTGACCTGCTCCCTCCTTCCAGTGGTCCTTGCAAAACCAGCCAGCTCCGGCGTGCCATGCTCGGTAGCTGAGGGTGGTGGGTGCCCTGCCTGGGGCTCTCAGCACCACCTCGCCCCAGTGTTTGGGGAACAGGAACAATGCGGCATATTGTGAATTTTCCTCCCCCTCCTTGCATGGACACAGGCAGCTGTGCTCGTGCCCCAGCAAGGCGTGCACACATGTGTGCAGTATATTGTGGTCCCCAGAGACATTGCATGCACGTTATGTGCTAACTCCCATCGAGATTCTCCCCATGCGTGCATGTCTGTGTTCCAGCTCCCACTGGGCTTTTGCTTTTATATCTCCCCCTAATTCCAAAAATGTGCTCTTCAGATGGGCATTGAGCGGCTGCTCTCATGAGGAGGCAAAGCTTTGCCAGGGCTGGACCTATCAGCAGTTCCTCGGCCAGCCCAGGAGCTGGGCAGCAACTCCCATGGGTGCTGGGAATCGTGTTCTGGGGCTGGAGGAGCCAGTCCAGCACAGCCAGCCTGTTTTGCAGTGTAACAAGGGGCAGCAGCTCCTGCAGCCAGCACATTTTGTCCCGCCTCTGTTCTCCCAAAGCTGCCAGAGATGCTTTTCTTCTCTTTCTCTCATAAAATACTACTAATAAAAAGTTAACGAAAGCGCAGACGCCCAGGGGAGCAGTGCTGTTTGCTAGGAGAGGGAGGAGGGACCCTTGCCTGGCTCCAGGGGACACTGGGATTTTTCTCCGGCAGCAGCATGGTGTGAGTTACTGCTGTTTGTCTTCCCAAATTCCTGCTTTATTTCAGGGCTGCACTCTTCCTCGGCACTGCAGCCTGGCCAGGATGGGAACACCGACCTGTGGCGTTTCTCTTTCACGAGGGACTTGCAGCTTTTCACCACCTCCTCCCCTCTTCCTCACCCCCCCACGTTGCAAAAGATGCAGAAAATACAGCTTGATGGATTTTGTGGTTGGTGTTTTTTTTTCTCAAATGCATTTTGCTCTGGAGGAGCCTCCGTGGGGCAGGGTGCACTATCCCAAAGGATTGCTTGGATGGTGGCTCCGATTTGGGCATGCACAGAGAGAGCAGGGACACACACACCCCGCCCCGGGGTACCCAGACATGTCCGAGGGCTGGCTGTGACTGAGCATCCCGGGATTGACCCATGCAGATGCACTCCCATGCCCCAAAAGCACCTTTCCCAGGTGACCTAAGGATGCCACGATCACACCATGGGCATGTCGTGCCCCAAGCCGAGCCTCATCCCTGGATGGGGATGCCCAAACTGGCCCTTCATGGGGAGCAGCAGGTCTCCATGTCCTGGCCGTGGGTGGGGATGGGCACCCCGGCCATCCCACTCACCTTGGCTAAAAAGAATTGACATTCCCAGCTCGCCATGTCCCACAGGAAATCGCTGCCCCTGCCTTGCCCAGACGATGGAAAGGCATTGGCAAGGCAAGAGGGGCCTCCGTCACAGTTTCCAAGCAGCCAGCCAGCAGCCAGCAGATTACAGGCTGCTGTGTCATTTGGATTTGGTTGTTTTTGCTTTTTTTTTAATTTTTTTGCTTTGAAAAAAACAAGGAGAAGAGCCAAAAGCTCTGAGTGAGGCCCCGGGAGTGCTCAGCTTCTCCCGGGGCCAGCGAACAAGCGAGGGCTCTGTGTGCGCCGATGCTGCCCCGGCACCTGTCCTGGCACCTGCCACAGCCCCCAGCCATGTGCCAGGACTGGGATGCCTTGTCCCCTCTCCCCCTGCTCTTCCAGTTGAAAACATGTTGTGTTTGGCCACTCTAATTGCTGGTTGTTGGTGGTCAGAGAGTTTTTTGGCACCCCAGCCCCCAAGCGAGACAGGTCCAGCAGCCCAGGGAGCAGAGCCCGGTGCTGGGCAGCACCGTGGAGGGGAAGAGATCACCCTAAGCCCTGGGGAGCTCTGGGCTGAGGGGCTCCCAGGGAGCTCTGAGGCTCCGCAAAGCCAGATTGGGCTCTTCTCCATGTTTTAACATCTCGGCACACAAACTTTTCCCACCTCCTCTCCAGCACGTAGGAGGACAGAGGAGCCAAGTCCCAGATCAGGCAAGGGAAAGCACTCACAGGACTTGGCAGGAGGGTTTGCGGACCCAACCGGCACTGGATGTGACGTTTTTTCGGGGGGGGGAGACGGCTCCTCGGTGTGCAGGCGGCAATGAGAGACGGTGGATGGATGCTTTCCCCGCCAGCAGACTTAGGCCATCCCAAGCCCTGCCTGCGGGATGGCTCGATGTGTTTTTGGGGTGTGCATGAGGAGGTGCAATCGATGCATGGGGGATACAAATGAGTCCCCGAGGGGCTGCAGGGGACCTCCGTTGCTCTGCCCAGAGCAGGGCGCTGATACTGAGCAGGGAGGAGTGGAGCACAGAGCAGGGGGCATGGCACCAGGGAGGGGCTGGCTGCCCAACAAGGCTTCATTCAGGCTGCAGTGGTGGCCAGGTGGGGGCCAGGGCTGGTGGCCCATGTGTGTTTGCAGAGAGGGGACTGGAATTCATTAAAGCAGCTCTTTAATTACTAGAGCGGGTGCCAGGAGAGCCCCATGCGAACACACAAGGCCTCCTTGAAAGGCTCTCTGTCTTTGCAGCCGCTTCCTGCCCCAGCCACACCGGTTTTCTGACGGTGGAAAAACAGCCGGGGAGTGAAGGCTCCTTGTTGCCGGAACAGCCCCAGGCTTGTTTGGCCGCCAGTGTGGCCCATCCCGCTGGCTGCCCTCCTTCCTGCCCGCTGGACGATACCAACAAGCAGCCCCTCTGTCAGCAGTGTGCCCGGTGCTGCTGAGCCTCCATCACCGGCATGGGGTGACAGCCAGCCGGATGCGTTCCTCCTCCGCAGCATCAGGAGCTTTGTTTCAAGGCCCTCTGAGTTGTTTGGGGGTTGTGGTTTTTATTTTATTTTAATGACTTTATAAGGTAGCGAGCTTGCCTGTTGCCAGCTGCACTGCGCCACACCCAACCGCTGTGCAAACACTGGAGGGACTGGGGGGGGGGATGCAAATACTAGGGGGACTCAGGGACAGCCACCCAGCCCTGGGGATGCTACTCAGCAACTTGAGCACCTCCTGCCCCCCGCACAGCATGTCCGTGAGGTCCTGTCCCCGCTCCAAACACAGGCAGGGTGGGCAGAACCAGCTCTCCTGCCTCCACTGTGGGTGGCCCAGGGTTTCATTCTCCCTAATCCTGAGCTGGGCTCTGCAATTCCCAGTGGGACCTGCAGCCCCCTGTGCCCTATCTGCATCCTGGGCAGTGGTGGGGCTGGGCTGTGCCCCCATCCCTACATGGGGTGGGGGAGTTGGGGGGGGAAGGGATTCGATGGGGCTTTCTGAGAAAGGCTTCATTATGTTACACATTCCCTTCGTTTTACGGCACGGTTTTATTTATGGCCGGTGAAGGAAATGAGCAGCTTGAGAGGC
>VYZM01007897.1:118063-136163 GCA_013398915.1 Dromas ardeola
CCCACCCGCCTGCAGCAGGGAGGAAAAACAACCACCAGAAAGCCAAGATTTGGGCAAAAGAAACAGCACGGATCCACAGGGGCCATCCCGAGCTGACTCATAGCCCACAGCCAGTGAGTCACAGTGACAGATGAATGTTACTTTTCTCTCTCCTTGGCATGGAGGCACATGGTAGGACCGGCCATCTTGAAACAGTGCCATGAGTTTCTCCACTCCCATCAGTTTTTAGCAGTATCCCTGGGATGCTTTCTGTCTGCTACTGTCTGTCCGTCTGTCAGGCAGCCAAGAGCAGGCATTGGGTGCAGGGCTGCTCCCAGGGTTATGGCACGGAGCAATGCTCAACTGGTGCAAGAGACACACACAAGGAGGAAGGAGAGAGTATGGGAATTTATCACCCTCTTGGATCCAGGGCATGGGGCATAAACATTTTTCACCCCACATTGCTGCCGGTTGGTGGGAGGATGCTCAGAGGCCCTATTTGGTCTGTCCTGAGGATGAACAACATCTAACAAATCAGACAGGAAAGCTGCATCCTCCCCATCCTGGGGTTGGGAAGAGCTGCAGCAGCCCCACTCCTCTGGTTTTAAGCCTGGCTTTGCAGAATGAAGGGCTGCCCTGGTGCTGGGCTCTGCTTTAGCAAAGCAGCCTGCGACTTTGCAACAGGGCAAAGCAGGTTCTCCGGTTGTGCCACATCAATAAAAAGCCTAGAGTCCATTTACAAACTTCACAAGTAAAGTGAGCATCACTCAGGCACGTCTAGTCCCTCTGCAGCAGCTCAGCGAGGAAGATTGTAACATATTTCTCTTGAGCCCAGTTTTTCTGTTACATTTACCCTAGAAAAACTCTACAGGGCATCCCACCGATACACACCCTGGCAATGTGCAACCAAGCACCAGGCATGATGGAGACGGCTCGGGGAAGGGTTAGTTTGGGAATGAGGGGGCTCCAGTGGGCACTTTCCTCGCTCTGTGTCTCCATGAGGCTTGGCGATACGGGGTGGCGAAGGGGCTGGTTGCAAACTGGGCTGTGTTCCATGCGGACCTGCCGTGTACCTGCTAGGGTGACTTGGGCACATGGACATGGCCTGGGATGCCCAGGCAAGACCTAGGAAGCATACAAATATGAGCCAGGTAGTTTCTAGGACTTTCACGGCTGAAGGCTGGGGTGATACTAATGCCTGGGGATGCTGGCTTCCCAAAAAGGAGGAAAACCAGAGCCTGGCTCTTCCAGGCACCTGGAAAGGGCCGGGGGAGCGGCCCCTGGGAGCTGAGGCTGGGCTGAGCCAATGCCTGTTGCGAACAGTCTGTGCTTTGAGCTTTATTTAGGCACACAGACAGCATTAGCCTACCGCTTCCAAAGTCCTGTTACTGTCCAGCCTTCAACCTGACGTTAGTTCCTCCGGGTGAGCTTAACCCTGTCCTGCGATCTTGGAGGAATGTGCTTATTATATTTTTGCCTGCAGCCCTCTGTTGCTAAATATAAGAATAAGACGAGAATATTCCTCCCCGATTCCCACGATACCAGTTTGCATTCTCCCCTTTTTCAGCTTTTTTCCTGTTCTTTCTCATCAGCTGGAAACTTTTCCAGCTGCTTGGAGCTATGACCTCAAAACATGTGGCGCATTCACAAAAAAGAAAGTTTGGTTGGATTTCCAAAAGTGGAGGAGAGGAATAGCCGAGGCAGCTCCCTAGAGCCGATAACCCCCGCATAAGGCAGGAGGGGGCCCGGATGGGTACCCTGGGACAGACAACCATGGGTGCAGGTACCCTATGCAGGCCAGCCATGGACAAGTTGGGGTCATTCTCACCCCTCCGGGACCCTAGTCACCGCTGCTTGGGGTCCTCACCAGACTTGGGGGGGGTCGCATATTTGGCACCCCCCTTGCTGAAAGCTGGGGTAGAACACTGCCCACAGGGACCCTACGTGTCTGATTCCTTCCCCCCCCATCCCTCGTCATTACAACCCCCAAGGGAGAGTGTTCTGGGGGAAGGGGGGGCTCAGACTGTGGGTGACCTCACTGGGAACCAGAGGAGAGACAGGATGGCTAAAAACAGTTTACTAAAGCTTCACACTCAGATGTCAAGAGGACAAGTTTCATGAGTGTTTTTCCTTTTTGATAGAATCTTTTATTTGTTGATGTGCACAGTGACTCTTTCCTTTTCGGGCTGGGCAGAATGCCCAGGCCCCTGAAAATGGGCTTGGAGGCAATGCAAAATACAGGCTTTGCCCCTAAAAATGAGCCTGTCTGCAGCCCCGTGCCCGGCATGCCACTGGTGACTGGTGTGGCTCTCCCTGATGGAGATGGAGGGATGTCCCAGGGCAGGCAGCCCTTGGGATCACCTGGGGCTGGTGCTGGTGGTCTCAGCAGGGATGCTCCTGAGGGGATGGAACTCCTGGGAGGCCAGTGCCCAGACCTAGGAATGCTGCTGGCTTTGTCTGGGCACAGAAATAGGCCCCAGCATCAGGAAATGGGTGTAAAACCCTTTCCTTTCCCTGCCCCATGGGTCCATGCCAGGCAGATGCCCATTGATTCAGGGACCTGTGCCCCTGTCACGGCTGGTGCTACCTGGGGCGTGTCTGGGGGGGCTGGTAGGTCCCAGTGAAAACCACATGCTGGTTTTAGGGGCTGCTCCAGACCATTCAACAAGAAAGAGCTTGGGAGTGCCAGGGCAGCCCTAGGAGCCACCCTAGAGACCTGAGCAGGTAACAGCTCTGCGTGGTAAAATCCCTGCCTGGGATGGAAAGGTCAGGGCTGAAAGGAAGACGACCACTTTGTTCATTAACAAAAAGCATTTTTTTCCGCTTTGCTTGCCAGGCATTATCATATTTTGGTGAATGGAAAAAAAAAAAAAAGAAGGAACTAGGCAGGAGGGAAGGAGAGGAGTCGCATCCCTAGAGGCCACCTGCTCTCTGGGGAGGGAATGGGGACAACAAGGGACCTGCAGGGATCTTGCAGGTGCTGAGGGACACAGGGTTGGGCCCTGGGATCTTCCTCCTCCTCCTCGCACTGACACAGGCTCAGAGGCAGAAGACGGTTGGGGAGCGAAAGACCAGAGGTGGTCAGTAATTTCTTTGCAAACCACTTGGACAAAGAAAGCTCCTGCCCTGCCACTGATCTCAGCCCCAGCACACACAGGGAGGGGTGGGGAAGAGAAACTGCTCAGTGAGATGTTACATTATTTTGGGGGTGAGTTAGGAAAAAAAAACCTGCTTTTTAAATCCCCTCCACTTCTGAAGCTGTGGATGCCACTGACTCAGTGGAAATGGTTGGTTAGACCCTGAGTGCAGCTTGGAGGGTCAAGCTAAAGTGCAGACCTGTCCTCAGCAGGATGAGACCCATGTCCAGACCCTGCAGAGCCTGCTGAGGCTCGGACCATCACAAGTACATGCATCCCACAGCAGGGGAAGGAGCAGGAGGAAGGCGGCACAGGGAGGAGGCGCAGGGTGGGAGCAGGGCTGCAGGGATGGCCGGTGGGATGCTGAGGCCAGGCGCACCGCCATGCCAAGAGCTGTGTGGTCAAACCCGGACACTTCTTGTGGAAAACTGAATATAAATCACTGGCTCTGCTCCCTGCCCAACCCGTGCTCTGCAGTAACCCCTCTGCCCAGCTCTGTCCCTGTACGTCAGCCAGTGTCTGCTGCCTGGGACCAGTCCTGCGGCACTGTGGCTCCTTCTCCTGGGAGAGACCCTCAGCCCTGGATGGTCCCTCATGCCCCATCACCCCAGGGGTGATCCTGCACCGCTCTGGGGCCGTGCCGGCAGGAGAGGCGAGCCCTGGGAGCACAGGACAGACAGATGGAGCAGACCTGGGAGGTGACACAAATGCTGCCCAGCTCCTTCCTTCCCACCGCCACCATACAAACCCCCCACTCCTCGGGTGACAGGGGCTGCCATCACAGACAGCTACTGTGGCAAGACCAAACATGGACTGGGAGGGCTGGTTCTCCCTGCCAGGTCCGCGGGACGTACTACAGGACAGGGCTTTGTCATGCACACGAGGAGCAAAGCCCCATCCCACCCAACATCAGATGCAGCCGGGGCACGCTGCACCCTGAGAACCACAGGGGGGTGAGCCACTCATCTCCCTCCCTTGGTTTTCCCCACAAGCCAACCTGGCCTAAACACCCTGCCTGAAAACAGGCAGCTGCCTCTCCTCACTCCTGCTGGCTTTTCAACAGGCCCCCCGCACCTCAGGGAGGGACAGCTGGGTCCCCATCCCTCCTAGATCACCGCAGGCACACAAACCCAAACATTTTCCCCCAGTTTCTTGCCGCTCCATCCCTTGGGTGGGCTGATGGGACGGGGCTTACCTCCGACCAGGGGTCCTGCGCGCAGAGGCTGCGAGTGGCAGACCAGCAGAAGCAGCATCAGTGTGGCAATGGCACCTCGGGCACCCATGGTGTCCCCTGGGGCTGGAGCAGTGGCTTGGGCTCCAGGCATGGCACAGCTTCCGCCAGCGCCTGCTTCCAGGCGAGAGCTGCTACTACTATATTTAATAAAGCGGAGCGAGGGAGGGACCCGTAACTTCTCCCGCCTGTCAGAAAGGAGGAATTCGCTCGGATTACAAAGTCGATTTTGTCTCTTAAAGGGCTAGAGGCCTGCGCCCACCCACCGCCCACCCACCACTCAAAGCACCCTTGTTCCCACAGGGGCAAGGCGAGGGAGGAGTGGCCATCAATGCCGAGGGAGGATGGACCCCGACACAGGGTGCCATGAGTGGCTCTGGAGGCACCGCCTGCTCCAGGTGAATCCAGGCATCCATGGTTCTCCTGGCACTAGGCATTTTTGGGGTAGCACAACCATCTCCTGGTGTCCATGCAGACCCAAACAAGTGGCTGGGTGCCAAAGCCATGTTAGGTGTTCCCAGCCATCTCCTGCTGCTGTGCCACCTGCCAAAGTGACTCTATGAACCTCACAGCTCTCTCAGCAGGACTAAAGGCAAAAGCAAGGACTAAACGATCCTCAGCCCTCAGGGTTCATGACGGTCCAACCATGCTAGTATGGCACTAGGAAAAGAGCTTCTCTGCTTCTCTCCCTGCTGCAAAGCCAATGCCACACACATCTGGGACAAGGTCACAACCTTTCAGAGACACAGCATCCCACACGGTCCTCGCCCCACAGAGTCCTGCTGAGTTTGTGTCTGTCCTTGCTCGTGGTCTAGCTCGTCCCCCATCTCTCCATCCCCTTCCAAACACACTCCCATCTTCCCACTTGGATCTTGTGCAGCACACCTTCCACTTGGATGTCTATATTTCAGGTCCTTTTTCCCCTGTGCTGTGTTTTGCTGATGGATTATGTGCGGCTTGTTTCCTGCTGGTTTATTTCTAACCTCTTTAGGGCCGTTTGTGTGACTTTGCTGTCTTTGACAGCATTTGCAACACCTTCCAGCTTACAGTCATCTGCAAAAATAATTAATTTGTTGTTTACTCTTGCTTTCAGATAATTAATAAAGACACTAAATAAACCTGGGATGTGCTGTTTTCTCAGTAACTTTTTATGAGTAATTGTCAGGGGCTTGGTAAATTCATTAGGTAATTCTATTTAGTTTGGGGGTTACATAGTATCGAGACTTGCTGATTTGTAGAGACTCAATTTTGCCAAGTATTCCCTTTCCTGCTCTTTATCTCAAGGCCTACTGAGGACATCTGAGTTACTTCACTTTCTGTCTGTCCTCAGCAGCCCCCCCTCTCTTTGCCTTCTTAAGGGCTGATTGAGGGTTAAAACATGCAGGGCTTGGCCCTTTGGGTGAGTGTTTGATCTATGTTGTTTTTCACGGGTAACAGGCAGGCTGAAAGTGTCCAGCCCTCTCCTGCCCACTTGGCACAGGGGGTTCCACTCCCCTCTCTGGAAGGATGCATCAGGACTACCGCTATCGCAGCAGAATCACCTTCATCCCAGCAGGACCACCTCCAACCCACCAGGAACACCTCCAGCCCAGCAGGACCACCTCCAACCCACCAGCAAGCATCCCTGGATTTGCTCCTGGCTGCCTGTTCCCATGCTTGCTCTGTTCCCTGTGGCACTGGGGACAAGCCACCAGGCACTGGGGGAACACCAGCCTTGGGCAGCTGGGGCAGAGGGTATGGCTCAAGCGAGGAAAGGATGGCTCCGAGCACCCTGAGCATCGTCCACCTTGGGGATGCTGGCTGGCCCTGCCTCTGCAGGTGGGATTTTCTCTGCTCAAGCAGCAGGACACACACCAGTGGCAGCTGGAATTGCCACTTGCTGGCCGCACTGGCTTCAGTGTCACCAAGCACTGACTGGTGGGAAAATATCAGAGACAAACCTGGCCAAGGCGAGGACAGAGTAAAACCATCACTGTTTTTTTAATTATCATTTTCTCCCTCTCCAATAAGGAAATTACAATCTCTGGTTGAAACCTCACGTGTTTTCCAGATAACTGTCCCCACCAAGTCCCCAGGGCAGCCTGGGTGCTCTTGCCACATGCTGCTCTTGCCTCCCTGGGGTCCGTCCCCCCCCCCCCACAAGCGCCCCCCCGTGCACCCCCATAGCCCACATCTGGCCAGCACACTTGGTCTCCCTCAGACAGGCCCTGGCGGCAGCTGGGGATTTGTTTTTCCGTTTCCCAGCCAACACCTGGCTGAGCAACAGAGGGGTAGAGTCAGTGTGGAGCGGTGTTTTTGCTCTCTGGGCACTCAGACAGCCTGGCTGTGCACCCAAACCCGTTCTGGTGCTGGGGAGCCAATGGCTGGGTGTCTCCATTTCCATTTGTAGTGGTGAGTGCCCACCATGGGGAATCAGGGGCTGTGGGCTCTGGGACGCTGCCAGGGGGTGCTTTGAGTAGGGCTGGGGAAAAAATAAAAGAAGTTTAATTCTTTCCTTCACCACAGCCCAGGGGCTGGTGTTTGAGGCAGTCTTTATCCCTCCAGGCTCCTCCCCACCTCCTTTCGGTGCTGGCCAACGCATCAGCCTCCGGATGCATTTATTTATTGAAGCTCAGCTTTTATTTGTGATGTGTTTCCAGGGTAGCTGGTGTGGAGGGCTGTTAGGGGGGGCTCCACAGCCACAGCCCCTGACCAACAGCCCTGCCATGCCCGTAGGGCAACCTGTTCCCATGGGCACCTCTCGGCCACCCCATTTCAAACTGTGCTTTGTCCCCTCCATCCAAGCCCAGGGCGGGCTGGCCATGTCGGGACCCCTTTCCCTGGAGAGCAATGTATCCTGTTTGCTTGGTATGGGCAAAGCTGCCGATGGCATCTATTTAATGGGCTGCTTTTTGCTCTCTACTTTGTCCTGCAGCCTCTCTGCAAATAACCCAGGATGAGCCAACTCTCTGGAGAGCCTTTCCAACACAACTACCTGATCCCTTTGAGGCTTGAGCGACTCAGATCAGGGGCATGCTGGCATCCATCTGCGGGGAACTGACACTCCACGCACCCTTCAATAAGCAGAGCTCAGCTTCTGTGCTTGGCTTTCCCCCCCTCATGCAACATCCCACACCCTGGCTGGGCTTCACCCCAGCCCCAGGCTCCTGCCTTGCCACCCACCACTGGCAGAGGAGGGGATTGGCTGCCCGCGGAGCAAGGATGGGGGTTCCTGATGGCAGTGAGGGGCTGGGGAAGCAAGTCTGTCCAAGGGAGGACTGCAGCAAGCGTGCTTGGAACGCACCGCAAGTGTCGGGAAGGAATATCCCATCTGGTGCTGGAAGGAGGGAGCACATTCATGAATGCTGTTGGGATTTAGCCTCTCAGCATCTGCCTTCCTGAGCACTGGAGGGAGTTTAACAGGAAACAAAGCAAAGCCTTTGAATCCAACCTGGCCAAAGCAATGCTCCAGCTGGAGGTGCCGGAGTCCCTAGCCTTGGAGATGCACCCATTCCCCCAGAAGAGAGTCATCAGCTGGGTGCTGTTTCAGCCAGGCTGGAGCCTCTCCTGCCTTGACACGCACGTGCCATGCAGAGTATGGTCACCTTGGGGAGGTTTCTTCTCCATTTGCCCAGGGAGAAAGCGATGTGAAGTTTGTGACTGTGGTTTGAAACAGCTGGCCAGATGTGCAGCATCTCTGTGGCTTGGCTCACCCAGGGGAGTAGAGAGACACATCACAGGGTTTTGTCAATATGTCTGGCATGTCCGGCCTTGGGGTGAGGGAACAAGCTTTGAGGACACTGCGGGGAGTTGAGGATGCTGTGGGGAGCTGGGGCTGTTACCTGCTGCATTAGGCAGGAGAAGCGCAGCCCCACATACTCACAAGGCTTTCTCCTCTCTTCTCTCTTCTCTCTTTGCAACAACCAACAAAACAGTCTTTGTCCAGCAGACACTTGTGATGCTGTTAATTTAAGGAGACAAACAAGTCTTCACAGAATTTTGGAACCCAGAGTGCTAATTGCCCTGACAAGTCCCATCTGGGCTCACACCCAAATCCTCCACTTCACCACCCCCACCACCCCACCCCACCCCAGCAGCGCTGCAGTTAAGCTCATGTCCTGAGCTCTTGCTCCCTTTCACCAGGGATGTGCTTTGACACTGGGCTAGTGCTGGCCCTGCCTGTCTTGGGCTATGTGGGATAGACCCCCTACCTGCTGCACACCCGTGGCAGAGCAGCAGGCCCCGGTGTCCCTGGGTGGGGGGGGGGCTGCATCCCTGACCTGGCTGTCTGTTCACCTCCCCTTTGGTGATTTGCCGTCTGAGGACCAGGATGGGGCTCAGGGTGCATCTGCAATAAGGTGAGCAAACATCTCTCTGTTGACTTAGTGTTACTTTGGGGTGTTCCCACCTGGGGCACATCACACGCAGTCTCTGCATGAGGTTGGGTTTTTACATCTGCAAAAAGCAACCTGCTGGGATGACCCTGGGCAGTGCTGGGGGGGGGCTGCGTCTCTGCTATGGCCTTGCAGCCGTGCTGCACCATGGGTCAGACCCATGGCTCTCAGGCTGTTTTCTCCAGGTCTTGTGCAAGGGGCTTGCTGCGAGATCGGCTTCTTTGGCCCCCTGTGGTGTTCAGAGTGTTGTGACTGTACTTCCCTGTGACTAATACCTTTTGCTCTTCCTTGAGCACTGAACACATCACTCCCCAGTGTTAGCTTAAAAAAAGGAAATCAATAAAGCCCATTTATTTTTAGCCTGGATTTAGGGTGTTTTGGAAGAGGAACTGAGCTGTGAGCCAGCAGGCTCACTGGCTTCTACAGTGCTTATCAGATAGAGGAACTGACTTTTAACTCTAGATAAATATCGACCGATGTATTTTTCAAGGAGCTTGTTCCCTGCCGTGTGAGTGGGGAACTCTCTGCAGAAATGAGGAGGGATGGGGTAAGCCCTTGGAGCATCCAGGGGAGTGGTGATGGGCTGTGCTGTCTACTTGGGCTGACTTTGAGCGTCCAGTGTGGTCTCAGGATCTAACTGGGCTCTGACAGAGCTGGGCTTGGACTCAGAGCCTGCTTGAAGAAACACTCTTACTCACTGAGCACTGGCTAGGCCTAAAGCCCACTAAAACCAGCACAAGACCATGGCAGACTCTGTCCTCGGGTGGTTTGGGCTGGCAGGGCATTGCCCGGCTGGCACTGGGAGCAGGGTGAGCTTCAGGGCAGGGTGGGAGGCGAGGAAGATGCTGGCAGTGCCGGTGCGGGAGGAAGGATGGAGCTGCCCGCTTGGCTGGGTATGATGACGGAGAGTCTGTTCATGCCGTCCCGGTGCTTGTTTACTCCGCTCTGCAGCGGGCCGGGCCCGGGGACCCGCTGCCAGCGGAGGCAGCCCAGGAGATGGCACCAGCGCACTGAGTTCGCCGTCCACGGCCAGGTGGATGGGTGTTCTCCTCCCGCGGCCGGGGACGGATGGATGGCTGCTGTCGGGGGATGGAAGATGGGTGCTTCTCTCCCGGGGTGGGGGGCGGCCAGGTGTGAGCCCCCACCGCTGGGAAAGTGTCCTTCTCAGAGGGCTGCCCTTGCTCTGGGGGGGCGGTCTTTGGGATGGGCAGGGGACATGCAGGGGTCTCCTGCCAGGCTGTGCCCTTTGCCCTCTGGGGGCTAAGCAGAAGGGAAGACGGCGGGGGCTGATCCCTCCGTTGCTGCTCTGGCCCCCGTGCTGATCTGGGAGGGGGTCTTCCCTCCAAGAAGTGTGATTGTAGGTCCTGGAGCGTCCCCTGGTGCTGTCTGTCTACTCTCCTGCAGCAAATTCCCTGGGAGATGGGGAGGGGGAATGGCAACAGCTCTGGCAGATCCAGCCTGCTCCAGAGGGGGTTCTTGTAAGCCCCGGGCTCCTGGTGCCTCTGTTGGTCCCCATCTCTTGAGCAAGCAGTGGGGCTGCTAGGGCTCCAGCTAGGAAAGAAATCAGAGTTTTGGGGGCCCCTGTGTGCTGAGGGTCTGCCTGGGCTACTCTTCCAGTAGTTCCTGGCTACTGGTGATGGCTGAAGGTGAGATATGTGGCTGGGGAGGGCAGGAAGTGCATGTTTGGATTGGGATGTAGGAATGAGTCATAGAGAAAAGGGGGGAGGTGGCCTGGTGGTGGAAATCATGTTCCTGGCAGCCTGTCCCAGCCGGAACAGCACCATGGTGAGGGGTGAGATGGTGACTCCCAGGGGTGGGTGACAAGCAGCCTCAGAGCCCTTGGGGGTCCCTCCTGTTTCTCTTCTGGATGCAGGTGCACTTGTGGCTCCTCCACCTTGCAGGCAGTGATGGCAGCCTCCCCCAGGGAAGACCAGTTAAAAAGGAGAGACACCTGTTTTCATTCAAATCCCTATTTTGCTATCATGTGCTGTTTTTCTTCACAAATACCCTTCCTGATGCTTGGCCCCTGGTTGTCTGCCTCTGGTAACAACAAAAGAGACCAGGCAAGTATTTCCCCACAGTGACATTTCCTCCTAAGCATGCATTTCCAGGCTGCCAGGAGTATGCACTGGAACAGCAGTAGCTTGAAGCCTTTTGTGCTTTGACCCTGGAGAGCCCCAGCTGCTTCTTCACTTGGAGCTCATTAAGCTTGTGATGCAACAGGCACCAGGAACTGCCTCTCTCCCTCCAGTTTCTCAGAGAAATGTAGGGATGGCTTCTTTGCCTGGAAAGGTGGTGGTTTTTCTGGGTGCACTGAGCTGACGTGGTAAGATGCTCATGTTCCATCTCCCCATCCGCAGCCAGGCTCATGGGGCTTCTGGTAGAGATGACACCTGACCAGGGACCCAATTCCTCACACCTTCCCCTTTTTGCCTTCCTTCACGCAAATCCTGCAACCCCCAAAGCTTTAATGGGGTGGGTGGTAATAAATAAGCAGAGGAAGATGCATTCACCCCGCCTCCCAGTGCTGTGTTTTCCCTCCCAATCAGGCTTCACTGGGGGATTTCTCTCCCCGTGGTGCAACCCATCTGTCTTGGAGCAGATTAGGAAGATGTCACACTGCCAGCACTGTCATTTATCATGGTGGCTGGAGAAATTAACAGAGGCTAGGCAGAAAAGAGGGAAACTGGATTCGTCCTGGTTGTGTAGGTAAAGCGTTGCAGAGATCTCTAAATTATTTCTACCTTGGTGTTACTTTGTCCTGAGAAGGAAACCAGTGCCCGGGATTGCCACCTTTGAGTCCTGATGGGTCTGAGAGCAATAAATTCTGTCAAAATTTATGGGGCAGAGTAGCTCGGATATCTAAAGCATTGGGGCTACAAATCCCCAGGTTTTAAACAAACGCTAATATTCTCCTTTCAGGTGTTAATTCTGGGAGCTGGGGCACAAATTAAGCTTTTGGCCTTGCTATAATAATGACAAGGGTAGCACAAACCACATCGCCCTATTGCAGTTTGCAGGAGTTACCTGCCCCTCGCTCTGTGTGCACAAGAGCAACCAAGCCAGACCTGGTGCTTTGCACAGAGGATGGTGATGGGATAAAGGGTCTCAATCAAGAGTTGCCAACTGGAAAAATGACAAAACTCATGAAGGGGGAATTTTATTTTGCAGCTGTAGAGAGACAGTGCCACAAACAAATGAAGAGTAAAATGCAAATTAAAATCAATAAAGATTCCTTGGCAGTATCCCCTTTAAGCATTATATATTTTTTTATCTTAGAGTGGTTTTATTTGTTGGAAAAGGAAAGGTAAAGGAAGAAACATTCAGTAAAACCTGCCTGTCAGCTGGAGCCTCTGAGCTGTGTCACGCTGCGGGCTGGAGAAGGGATGCTGCCGGATGTCTCCTCTGTACTGTCCCCATGAGGGTGGCTTGGAGCAGCTGGGACCATTGATATTGCCTCTTGTCTGTATACTTGCCCAGTTCTGTCACAGCCAACTTGTAGCACATGATTCCATTTGAAAGGCAATACTAATCACCATAATAATGGGGTGGGGCCTTATTTCTGTCAGGATCTGTCCCCCTGGCTGTGTGGCAGAGCAGGGCCATCTCCTCCCTGGGCTCCACGGAACAAGGCTGGCTGTGGTGGCTCCTCGAGGACATGCTTGTGTTTCCATCGTTTTCTCCTTTGTGCCACCATACATACTTTGCCCATCACCTGCTGGCTTTTCTCCATGACCACCTCCTCCTCTCCAGTGCAGTGGTCACAGAGGACATGGGGCATGTTGACCAAGTCCTGCAGTGAGGAAGCCCCATCATCAGTCGCCCATCAAAGAAGGGGGGTTTTGAGCAAGCAACTGCCTCTTCAGCACCAGCTGGGGGGACTCTTTGGCGTATACACTTGGCTAACAACAGGGAAATAGTCACAGGCTAGTTTTTGCCCAGACCACTGGTTTTTCCTTCTGGAAGGTGTGATGTTGGAATTTCCATGAGCAGTATTGGTATACAAAGATGTGCACCAGTTTCTAGATGGCAGAAACGAAGGATGACTACCAACTGTGAAGCCCAGCACATGCTCACAATTGGGCTTCTTGAACATCTAAATGTGTGATCTGGAATGTCACTGCAAACATTGAAGTCTGAATATTTCTGATCTTGTACCAATGCCATATTTCAGTGTGTTTTGGCATTTATCCATGAATCTAGCATCAGTGGGAAGAGCCACAGAGACGGTCCTGGAGATGATCTTTTTGTTCGCCAACGAGGCAGGGCTTCTCTGACCACCCTTTCTCTCAACTGGGGTTGATTCCCAGTGGAAACTGGTGATGCGGAGGATCCTGGTCATGTTGTGCTAGTGGGAGAGCTTTGTCCTGTTGAAGGCACAACACAGTGGAGAAGATGCTCCCAGAAATGCACCTCTGTGTACTTGACTTTTTTCTTCATGGCAAGGAAACATTCTCACTTTGGTGGAGGCTGCTGGTTAGCAGTGGTTGTGACAGGAATGCTACCATGTGGACATCTGTCTCCTCACAACCAGAATGAGACCAATATCTTATTCCCTGGCAGGCATTCATTAGTCGCCAATGGCTTTCGGTCTTTATTGACACAGGGCTTGAGCTGAGCTAGTGACAAGGCAGTAAAAGGGTCTATTTACCTATAAAATATATTCCTGAGTCATCTAGAGCATCTTCAATCTTCAAATACTGGGGAAACCAAGGATGTGCTGTTAGAGGGGAAATGCTGTTGGGACTGGAGCACCCAGCAAGATCACCACTCACTGAAACCACCGGTGTCATTGGAGGAGATGCCCATAACATATGGAAGAGCTTCTCTCTGGGCTCAGGAAAAGGCTGCAATGATGGCAGCAATTTAGGAAGGTGCCTCTTGTTCCCTCATTCCCTCTTAGCTCCCCACTAGGCAGGGGGAAAAAAAATAAGCGGCCGTGACAAATGTAGACACAATAAACTCTGCCCCCCCGCCCCCCCAGTGGGAAGGGTGTAATGCACTCAAGAAAAGCATTTCAGTCGGTGGCAGGTGCATTAGACAGCTGGGGATAATAAGAATAATATTAAAAAAAAAATCAGGGACAGTGGTAGCCTGGTAGCCCCAGGTCAGGCTCGCCTCCTGCTGGGATCCCAAGAAAACTGTCAGCCACTGACACAGTGCAAATAGAGTCATTTCCCATCCCTCAAAAATAATAGCGTCTGTGTGACCAACAACTCAATGTGTTGCTTGGTGAAACCCCTTCCCAAGCATGCTTGGCTTATGTGTAGGCATCTTGTGTCTGATTGAGGATGGGGAGAGAGAAATAGAGATGATAGAAAAGGGACGATATTTTTTAAAAAGAGCAAAGCCAGGAAAGAGAAGGAGATGGAGAAGGAAATGGGGGGGGAGTTCGGGATAAGAAAAGACGAGCTCCCATCCCTGTGGCAAGGGCTGACTTCAGCTCCTCCATCACCTCCTTGGTCTTCTCCAGCAGATGTTTCTCATCCTCTCTGTTCCTTCTTGCTCTCTCCATCTCTCAAGCTGACTCAGCACACGCAGGCCCATCTCCCCATGTATGGTGCTCATATTTTCCCAAGCCCCCCCCCCCCCCACCCCTGTTCCTCATAGCCCTGCTGGGACACACGTAATGATAGGGCCTCTTCCCCATGCTGTGTCTTTAAACAGATGAAAATTGTCCATTCCATGGGGCAGATAGAATGGAATACACCTGTTGCTAACCTTTGGGTCACTTGTCCTGTCCATTCCTCTATGCAGGTGGGACCCCTCTATGGTTCTCAACTTCCAATCCTCCAATGGGGAAAAAATAATGAAATTAGCTGACCTTCGTTGTTATAGCAATAAGTATAAGCAAGACCTTCTCTGTGTACCATTACTTGGCATGAACTATAAACATTGGTCTTGTCCCTCTGAGAATGGACAGTTTTCTGCACAATATGCTGTTAATTTCAGAGAGGTAGGCGAGGCCTAGCTAAGAAGTAAAATTACTGAACAGAAAGATGGTTCTGTTTTACCTCAACCCAGGACACCTGGTAAATGCGAATTTGCAGTACAACATCTAAAGATTAAAAAAAAAGACTCCCACTCCTCGCAGCCCTTCCTGGCCATCTCTATCCTGGCAATATGGCCCTATGGGGACAACAGTCCTTTTGTGGGACAAAACCCTTCCTACCAGCTCTAGAAAGAAAGTGGCTCAAAGCCAGTCCAGAAGCCAAAGAGGGGGATCCAGGGGACTGGGATTTAAATGCTTTGTGCATGAGGGTGAGCAGGGAGGGCCCTGCAATCTGCTTGTAGGCCCACAGCCAAAGGAAATGCTTTAGGTCTCTGCCAAAATGATAAGCGCGCGCCTCAGAGATAAAAATCAGTGCTCCTAGGGAGAAAGCCCCTCAGATTTCTGACGCATCCGCCCAGATGGAACTGGTAAGAAGGGAGACTTCAGTGCAAGCAGTAGGTTGCACTGAGTGCCCAGAGCATTCTCCTGGTGGAAAGGTATGTAATTGCACATAGTGTGCACAGGTTAATGATCTGTTACGTCAGGTGGACAAGTTGCAAGAAACAGTTAAAATGTTGCACAGTATCAGAAGAGCTGAGACAGAGATAAATATGTGATTTCACAACCTTGGTCCTATAGAGGACACTGCTGAGAATGAGGCACCTTGGACCCTCGTGACCCACAAAAGCAGGAGTCTGCTTCAGGCCCTCACCCTCCAGCATCACAACCAAAACTACATATGAAGCTTTAGCACCCAGGCGCAAGGTCTGCAAGAGGAACTCTACCAGCTGCACAAAGTGGACATTGTTGAAAATGACGACGAGTACTCATAGAGGGTGACTCTGTTAGAGGGCACTGAGGCACCAATCTTCTGTCCTGACAGGGCGTCATGAGAGCTGAGAGGGTGCCACAACTAGTCAGGAGAACAGATTACTATCCACTGTTGGTTGCTCTTTCATGTCAGCATGAATGATACCGCAAGCCAGAATATTGGCTTTTATGACAAAGAAAAACTCTTTGATGTACATGGCCTTATAGAGAGGGGTGCAATCCACCAATCTAGACGAGCCAAAGGAATCTTCGGCAGCAGGAGGGCCAACTTGGTGATGTGGGCAGGGGGGTTTGTGGCAGGGTGCAGTTCAACGTGAAAATGCTCATGCCAATTTATCGAAGTGGGGAATATGTCAGGCCAAGCAAAGCAGCAGCAAGTGTCCTTAGCTGACTCTCAAGGTAAGATCCAAAAGGCCAGTCACCACAAGGTAAGTATGGCACTGGAGGGATTAAAAATAACAAATGTCTGGAGATTAATCCCACACCCAAGGTACCAGAAGGGAAAACTGGTCCTTGATTGTACTCTCAAGAGGAAGTGCTTACATTGCCCCACAAACCTTGGGGCTCCATGCTTTCCTGGTGACGTCATCCTAAAAACACAGCTTTTTTATTCTCCCTTGGATCAGGTTCAAAAAATAAGAAATGGACAGAGACTGCTTCCACGCCGAAGTTAATGCTAACAATTTCTCCAGAGGCAGTTTAAAAAAAATACTTCAAGAGATTGCTCCCACATCAAAGGTGGCAGGACGGAACAGTGGTGCTTGTTCTCACTGTCTCAGGGAAGAACATTCATTGCCCCACAAATCTTGGTGCTAAAACTCGTTCCAGTACTGTGAACATAAAAGATCAAAGTTTGATGCTTGTCGCACACAGAAGCATGGAAGGTGACAGGACGGATCAGTCATGCTTCTTCTCACTATCTCTGCATTCTACTTTCATTTCCCCAATAACCATCATTCTCACTCTCTGCCCAGGGCAGTGATCAAAAACAGCAAATGTCTGAAGCTTGGTCGCACATGGAAGGTGGCAGGCAGCAACAGTTGTGCTTTTTCCACTCTATCTGAGATCTTCTTTCATAACCTCACTAACCTTGCTGCTAACACTCTCTCCAGTGCTGTAACCAAAAAAGATCGAATGTTTGGAGCTTGATCGAACATGGAAGGTGCCAGGACGGAAAAGTGGTGCTTGTTCTCTCTCTCTCTAGGATCTGCTTCCATTTTGCCATAAACCTCTGGTCAAAACCAGCAAACGTGTGGAGCTTGCTGCCAAAAAGAAGGTGCCAGAAGGAAAATGTGCTACTTGTTCTAATTGCACTCGGAACTGCTCTAATTACCCTACTTACATTGCTCTTAAAACTGCCTGAGGGGTATGGCTTAAGAACAGCAAACTTCTGGATATTGCTCCCAAAGCAAAGGTGCCAGGAGGAAAAAACTAGAGCATATTCTCACTGTGTCTGGGATCTAATTTTACTGCCCCACAAAACTTGGGGCTCAAATTCTACCAAGGACTATGATCAAAAAAGAAAAAAAATGTCTGGAACTCTGACCCACATGCAAGGAGCCAGGAGGGAAATACAGTACTTGTTCTCCCTATCTCCGGGAGCCATGTTCAGTGCTCTAATAACTTTATTGTGCACACTGTTCCCAGAGAAGGTTGATAAAACAGCAAACTCTTCCACATTTCTTCCACGTGGAACGAGCCAGGAGGGACCAGCTGTGCTTGTTCTCACTCTCTCTGAGATCCGTTTCACTGCCCCACAAACCCTGTTGCTAACACTCTCTCACAATCGTGATCAAGAAAAGATTGAACGTAACGGCTTTCATGATCACTAAAATATCAATAGTATGGAAATTGCTCCGACATGCAAGGTGCCAGGAGGCAAAAGTGGTGCTTTGTTTCACTGTGTCTGGCATCCACTTTCGTTTCCCCGATAACCTTCATTCTCATGCTCTGCCAAGGGTTGGCCTCAAAAAGAGCAAACGTCGAGTGACAATTAAGGGTATTGGTAAAACGAAAAGAGTTCTTAGACACACTGAGAAAAAGCACAACTCTTCCCTCCCGGCACCTTCGATTTGGGAAGAAGCTCCAGACTATGACTTTTTCTGTTTCCGGCAATAGAGAGAGTGATAGCACCAAGACTTGTGGGGCCATGAAAGAGATAAGATGAAGCACCACTCTTCCCTACTGGACACTTTCATAATGGCGCTAGCTCTAGAACCTAGCTGCTATTGAGCACCATTCTTGGTGCAGTGTTACTGCAAAGGCTAGTAGGGCAACGGAAGAGGAGACCAGAGACAAAGAGAACAAGCATGACTCTTCTCTCCTGAAACTTCCCGTGTGGGAGAAAAATTTTCAATGTATACTGGTGTTGAGACCAGATCTGGGGAGCAGGCCAGCACACTCGCCACAGGAGCAGTGAAAGCATTTCCTCGAGAGAGTGACATCAAGAGCCACTTTTCCTGCCTGGCACTTTCAGTATTGGAGCAATCTCCCCGTGTTTACTGATGTTTAGACCAGCTCCTGGGAGATGGCTGGCACAGTAGTTTCTTACGCAGTG
>VYZM01007904.1:4507-16810 GCA_013398915.1 Dromas ardeola
ATATTTGGTTTACATAGACTACTTCAAACTCATTTGTGTACTATCTGAAGACATAATATGCTACATTATAAAAATACCTATGTATATTGATTCTTTAATTATGGGAAACTGCAAAAAGCAGCTTGAGAAGAGTTAAATTAGTCATTGCTTTCTGACACACAGGCTTTATTGCGTTTGACCTCTGTGGGCATTATTCTGCAACGGTCGCCATGGTTATTGCTGGGATTAAGTAGCAGGAGCAGGCATACAGAAATTCAATATGTATTTTCTAATACTGGAGCCTTGGTTGCAGATTTTCAATCATTCCCAGTGTCTGGCATGTAAATATCTCCCGGTCAAATTCTGTTCTCTGTTACACCAAAGCTCATCCAGAGTCAACCAGAGTCAGTGGGAGCTGAGAGGCAGAGATGGTTATTTAGCCTAACAAAACAGAGAAGAGAATCCTCCCTGCTGCCACTAGTGAAAAGGTTCATTTTACTCCCTTCGTGAGCTGGATGGATCACATTTTACAGCTGTTTTCTAGCAGAAAGTTGTAGTCCCCCATTTTGGAATGACAGTTGTGTCAAAGGGAGAAAGGAAGTTCAAAGGCTGACAAATGATGCTATGAGGGGCTGTTACTCACTCTGTGAACCTGGCTGAGTAATAACTGCTGTGTATGAACTGGCTTGGAGGATACATTTTGCTGACAAAATTCCAATACAAAGATACAAGAAAGAGGGGGAAAAAAGATTCCAAATCATTGGCAGTTAAGCCAGTCCCTCAGGAATTTCTGTAAGAAACTGGAGCTGACTACTCACATCCTGACTAACCTGAGAGGCAGATCTCAAATATTACAGAATTGTTTTGGCATTTTGTATTCTCCAGTACCATAAAACCATCTTTTTAAATCAGTGGGCTTAGTGGTAGGATAAAGTCTGCTCACTGTAAATTTAAAGGGCAAGTTCTGAAGCAATGGCTAATTTTCCAGGCATCTGAAGGAGGCAGCCTGCTGGGTCATGGGGTCTCGCTGCTGAGAACAGCAACAGATGTGAAGAGAATAATGATCGATGCAGAGCTCGCCCAGCCAAAATATAGCTCAAATAGCTCTACCATTAAACTTAAACTGTTAGTCAGACTCATTCTGTTTTCTGTAGGTTACTCAGCAAACTGAAGCAAATGTTGGCATCCCAGATATAGTCAAGGTTTCATAAGCAGGATTTTTACTCTTTGTTTTTGTAACATAATTAATAAAATAAAGTTTTCTTCATCTAACAGTGTTACTGTACTGAGCCCACTTGGGCTTTGTCAATCTAATGTCACAGCAGTTCACAAAGAAATTTGTCTTCATATGAGGGAAATAGTTATATTTTATTTTTAGTAGGAAGGAAATGAGGGATGGGATAATTACAGGAGAAAACTGGTGAAAGAATATTCCGATCATTTTGTTTCCATGTGTATATTACAGAACATCAGAGATGCTCCTATTGTACCTCACTTTTCTGTTTCATCTATTATAAAGGTGACGTCTCTTTTAAAAATCTATTTCTAGTCCTGCATCAGATTTTACCGGCAAAAAAGATAACCATTTATTTATTCTTATGGAATTATAATATAGTGGAAAAGTCAGAATACAGAAGAAAATCCTGGTGTGTGACCATCTGTCTTGTGGAAGATTGGCCTCCTATACCTGCAAGTAATCGCTTCCCTTGGATGTCATCACAGATTTGTCTTTCAGAATTTAAAGCTTCCAGGCATTTTGAGAAATGCTTAAAGTAAGCTATCTCTGAATCAAAAAGTATTGTTCTGTAAGATGTGGAAACAACAACGTTTTCCTGAAGGCTTAAGAGCTTTTCAGTTTTGCATATGTTCTTCCACTTTTTTGGATAGAGTCATTAAAATCTCATATGGCAATAGTGAGAAATGGAAAATAAGAAGTAATGCATTACTTTCCAAAGATGCCTCTTCTAGTGTGGTACATGAATAGTTCCAGGTCAACTGATGAGGACAATTTAATTGCTCATTTCTTCTTAGAAATGATCAGCACAGGAGCAATAAAGGAAACACTCTTGCAAATGCAGTTTGCTTGGCTTATTGTTTACTGTATATCTTTATGATCATTCCCTTAGTACAAAAAATAACTCTCTACTGGGTATAGCAGAAGGCTTGTATTATCAGCTAAAAAAGAAATTAATAAAATAGTTTGAAATTTTATGTTGAACCCATGAAGGGTGCATAAAACCATCTGTGATCCACAGACAAAATCTCCTAGATTCAAAGTGTAGGTGTTTTACCTCCCAGCAAGTCATTTAAGTATTATGTTATCACACCACGATGTCTTCCTTTGGGATTATAAAAATGTACATTTTATATATTTCAGCCTTTTAAGGGGTCTTCCACCATTTACTCACAACACAAAATTTAACCATCTTCTGTTGAAATGCTCATAAACATATTTCAGTTTTATGTAGTGTAATTTGAACTAGAAAGAACTGAGAGAAATGATCAATGAGCTCCTGTGTCTATTTGTGGCTGCAATAAAGCCACTTTAATATTGCAGACTTGCAGAATGCAAAATAGAAATGTGATCACCTAACGATGAATGAACACACCAGCAGCATTAACACTTCAGGGAAGGGCAGTGAAAATTATTAGATTCAAGGGATGCTATTCATGTGGGGAGTTTTCCATGAGAACAGATTAAAGCCAAAGCATCCTCAAAAGGAAATAACTTTGCACATGAGGAAACATTGTGCAGTGCTTGAAATTAAAAGAGCTACTGCTGTAAAAGAGAGTTTACACTTCCTCTTCATATGAAAGGATTAAAGTGATGGCCTCTCCTGCTTGAAATGTTTAAATACTTGAAATGTTGAATACTTAGTTCTTTCACTGCTTTTAATTCACGGGAAATTGCAACTGACATCGGTGCAAAGAATTTGTCTTCTCTGACTACACAGAGGTGATGCAACTCAATTGTCTTTTTTCTGTCCTTGATGAATGAAGTTGCAAGTGATTTACTTTCTTTTACTGTGAGTGTTGTCCAATCAATTTTCTCCAGGACTGTAGGGCTTCTAGTAGGTGTAAATCTTGCTTTAGAGAAAACACTGCTTTGATAGTCTGTGTTATCTCACTATGCAATGTAAAACCTAGTTGGCAGATCAAACAATAGTGTTGGAAATCAGATTCTTAAGTAGGAAATCTGTTGCTATCTTCCTTCTAAAAAGGGCCTGTGTAGTTGAAAGACAACTGATGGCCATCCTGAAGAAGAGTCTATCTGAAAACCAAGATAACACAAAATAAACTTAGCTGTTTTGCATAAAGCTCCAGTGTAAGCCAATCTCTTTTTGTTTTAATCAGTTATGTTGCTGGATTTTAATTGTGAAATTCGAATTATTGGAATATGTTCCTTGACTGTGAAGTTACTTCCTTTTTAAGAAATTTGGTCTAGGTGAAATTTTTCCATGAAATTTCATTTTTTAGAAAATCACCGTCCATGGAACGGTTTCTCTTCTGGGAAAATCATTCCCAGGCAGATTGGCAAATGCCACTTTGTGCTTTTCTGCTTAAAAGTGACATAATTTTCTCTCAGCTCTCTCAAACTACTTCAGTTGTCTCATTGCACAATTCCTACAATGAAATTATCAAATATTTTAAAATGATTTTTTTTAAGGACTGCAGCTGTAAGTCTCCTAAGTTATGTTGCTGCTCTAGCAGGTCCACCTTTTTGTCTCTTTTGCAGTTATATTTGTGTTCATGCATATGAACACATGAATGGAACTCAGGAAGTCACGCATCACTCAATGTGTAAATCTTAAATAACTACTCTTATTTCTATGGAGCAGTTATGAATTTGTACCTGCTAAGTCAAGACCACAATTAGATCCAGTTCTAGGGAATACCTCCTGCAGCCAGGTAGTCCATTTGAAGATAAACAGAAACCTAACTAATAAAATAAGATTAATAATAAGGAAATTATTTTGTAGCCCACTCTTCCGAGTCCCACTGAAAATTAGAATATTCTGGCTATAGGTTTCCTACTTCATCATTTCTATTCTCAGCAGCACTGTTATCATTTCACTCAGTTTAATTTCATCATCTTTAACGTAAAACATTCAGGTTTCTTTGATGTTTTCCTTGGAGGAAGCTCAAAATTAGTGGTTCAACTGACACACATTCCCTCTAGTTCACAATGTCTTTCTTACAAGCAAGCCGTAGTGCCAGATGCAGTGGTGGTCACTGCAATGAAAGGAAAAGCAGGATACCCATACAGCCTATGTCTAATGAGGTCCCCTCATTCATCTCCACTCCTAACCCTGCTATGTTGATATTTCTTTAATCTTAAGTCAGCAAAAGATCTGTGGGAGAAAACCAAGAAGGTCTGTCTGTACCTCCACATCCATCTGGTTTTGGTAGGTACTGGCATCAGTTTAAAGTATTCTGTCCACTGCAACAGAAATGCTCCTGCTACTTTCTGGCCTTGTGGCCGTATGGATTTACCTCGCTTTCAAAGGAAATGTGTTGCCAGATCCAAAGGCTGAAGCATTTCACCTAGTGTCTACGCAAGAACTCGCACAAAGCTGCTGGACTGCTTCACTCCTGACCCCACTCGGTAGCTGTGGCTCAGAGGGGCAGTAAATCGGCAAGCACCTCTTCCCCCTACAATGAGACACCTCCGCAGGCAGCAGAATGGGAATGTCGCCCATCCTTTCACTCAAAGTGGCGACTTGCCTTTGGGTGACTTTTATTTAAGACCTTCTTCAACAGTCTTTGAACAGTTTGCAGGAGAATGTTACACTCCATGAAAGATAGAATACATGTTTTTAGACATGCATGCCAACTGTAAACCTGGGTTAATGTTTGGACTTTTATGCATGTCACTGGCATCTGATTTTAGTTTCCCATATGTGAGGTAGCCACTGTTTCTGCCTATCAAAGATCAAATCTTTTGACAGTCTTCAGCATCTCAGTCTGCGCCCTACAGCACCAACTGCCCAGGCTGCAGCTACTATCATTTCCTCATAGCTGTCTCATTTACTAGAATGTCTGACAGAGCTTTTGGGGAATGCTTCTCTCAACTCATTCATCTACAGTAAAAAAATATTCCAAACCACAATTTTCTTTTGCTGTGGAAAGGTATGAGTTTTAACCAAGTAAGTAAAATATAAGGTTCTTAGACGTAGGAAGAATTTTTTTTCCTGATAGTATCGGAGATTTTCTAATAGTCAGTATTTTGGTGGTTAAAGCACGGTCCCAAGATGTGGGAACCATCAGTCAGGTAGCAGAAGGACTAGAATCCCACCTTCCCACAGCCAGGCAGGGTGCCCTGACTTGCTGCTACTGGATTGCTTCATGCCACCACCATCTACTCAGAAAATGCGGTTGCTGTAAAATAACATTTTTGGTTTCTGAGAAGTACTACACATGCAGTCCTCTTTCCCAGTTAATCTAATTAACTAAAGGTTTTATTTGTCAGGTCAAATAAGCACTGACTGGATGTTTTACACTCTCTTCCACACCCTTGCTCTTGGAAGGGGAAAAATCAGTCATCTGCCTTGTGTGGATAGAATTCATAGAAATAGAGAAATAAAGACCTTCTGATAAATTTATAATGGAGGTCATCATGTTTTAATAGTCTCTGAACCTAGGGAAACTTTCCCAATCATGAATGTAGTTTGTAAGTGCAGACAGGAGCTCGTTGGTTTCCAAATGCTCTATTTTTCAAGTCTCATGCTCCTTCCTTAGACAAAATATTCAGAGGTCTCTCTTATTTGATAAAATTAAGGCTCCTTTGCTTTTAGGTCTTGAACTTTGATTTTAACCCACTTTATTTCAAGAAAAATAAAATAGCTGTCCAGCTTTCTATCTTACATTAACTTCTTTAACCTGGAAAAATATCTTAATTGAAATAAGTCCTCCTCTGATTATTCTTTCTCTGTATTATCTGTCAGTGACTGACCCTCTTGTGTGGCTATCTAATGTAGTGAAGGTTGCTATTTTCTTCTTTTTCATGGAATTAATTGTTTTATCAAAGCTCATCTTTGATTAGACCTGTTGCTTGCCCCCTTTTCAAGTTAATTTAACGCATCGTAGAGTCATTCCAACAGTGAAAGAATAAAGTTATCACAGATTCTGCCAGCTAACTGACTAACTAGCTTAACTAATAAACAAACAAACAAATTCTTTGTCATGTTTAAGAAGGTACAAAAGCACATTGTGTAGATTTTTGCTATGACTTTATTCACTTGTTCAATTTCTTTCAAGGATGGTAAGGAGCTATTCTATCAAAATTTTGTAGGAGAGATTTTGATTGGATGTCTGCAATTAAGATAAGTAAGAATGTGAATATGAAAACAGATGTACTCAAAATGGAAAGCTGAAGATAGACAGAGACTAAACTGTATTTGTAGTAACATGATCAGTGGTAATGATATTTTCAGAGAAAAAATAGTAAAATTATTCTTCTGTTTTGTACTATTTACTACCATATGCATATGATTTTATACATTATACATAAATAAATTTTATTGTAAATAGTAATGTTTCAATATTATTCAAAAAATGCTTTATTTTTCAACACTTCTTAGCTTAATGCAGTAGTTTCATATCATCATGCTAAAACATTTAGATTTTTTTTATCTGCATTTAAACCAAAATAGAAATATCAACTATTTAAAACAGTACCAAAAAGTACATTTTGACATGACAGATGAAATAGAGCTTTCCATTAAGCTATGCCTGAAAAAATGGTAGGAAGAGTCAATATCACTTCCTTCATTTTTAGCACTTTTTTTTTGGTGAAATGTTTTTTGTCCATTACTTGATCTTGAACAGACTCTCACTTAACTTTCTTCCTCATTACTAGATACATCTTTTTTCCTCTCTCTTGTCTTAGTCCCTACTGTGTCAAAAAGTAGATCTTTTGATACAGAATAACAGTAAATCATTATGATTATTTTTATACTAATAAAGTGCAAATAGAATCAGGAATCTATTTTCCTAAACTTAATTCTCATAAATTCTTATGTTTTTATTCCAAACCAAGGAAATCCAGAAAGTCTGTCCAAGATTTGACTAACTTTGTTTCTCTGAAATACATCTGCCTTTCGTTATGTATTTTTTTTCAGGTTTGTCCCATGCCTTTTTGATGCTAAAAATAATGAATTTTTGAAATCTGTCAGGAAACCTGCTGAAGATGCTGCCTACCTTCTCTGACAGATTAAGCAATGACAAGGAAATGCCAAAAGAAGGATTTTATATCTCTTTCATCCTTAATTTTTATTCTGTTTTGATGTTCTTTTTAAGACTTTAATAAATCCATTACTGAATCCAACTTATTCATGACAGTCCGTAAAAAATAGCCAGTTTGTAAAATTTGTCACTGGAACTCTGATCTGGAGAGAAGTACTTTTCTTCTTGCTTTTTTACCGGAGTAGGCAATGGAGTGATATGATAAGGACAGGAAAGACATGATCCTCATAACCTAACAGTATTTTTGTTTCTTAACAATATAGTGCTCAAAGTCTCCCCTCACTATATATCAGAACTTTTTCATCTACAGGCTTCTCTTAATATCTGTGTTAGGTGTTATAAGGTGAAAATGACATCTCCTACATCCTATTTTACTTATTTCTCTTTAGCTCTGTCAGGTGAATAAGGTAAAACGAGTGTAATCCCTTCGTCTCAATCGGATTGTGAATGTCAAAGTATTTGCCTAAAAAAATAATAAATTAAAAACTAATTAAAAGGGAATATCTACTGGTACTAAGAACAGGATGAGACTTTATTAATATATTGTAATCTGTATCTGACCTTTTAATAATTTTGGATTTTCTTCTGAAACAACCAAGGATGATATGGCAGTATTTCTGAATTATTTTTTTTTTTTGGTTTAAGACTGCCACATAGAAGTTAATTGGTGTAATTTTATTAATTTTGTTTTCATTTATTTTATGGCTAATCAACACAGCTTTAGTAGCTTTTCACTACATCTCTTACTTCAGTCTTTCCCTGGGGGCAGATTTAGTCCTGACTTCTTAGAATTTTCTTCATTTGCACACATCCCTGGTTATCTAGGGCTATTGTGTTGTTTATTCTTTAAAAGTGCTCTCTAACTCTTTAGGCTTGATGAAACTAGTGTTTGATCTCCACAGGCTTGTTTCTTTGCAGTCCTGAGCACTCCAACTCCACTAGAGACTGCTACTAAGAACTGGTATCAGCTTGCAGGGACATATAAGGTCCTGGCCTATGTTGTATATCATCCTTGCTATAGAAATTTTACTCCTGAGGACTAGTGCTAGGAATTCTGTGTTGTCTGAAAACTTCAGTGAAACTTAGCAAAGATTCGTAGTATATAAGACAACAACTGAGAAAGAAATTGCCTTTGTTTAAAGCACAATTTGTCTTATTAAAAAGTATATTGTCTTTAGAGGGCAAAAGAAGAAAGATCCAGTTGCATTTGGTAATGTATTACAGCATTTTTAATCTTTAGCATGCAATATAATATATTTTGTGTGTAAATTTATGTGGCTTTATTTTCCAGACATAGAGAAATATCTTTAAAACATTCTTCCTGTGAATGTAAATTTACTGTCTGATCGACTAATGTCTCAGTTCCTTTGCAGCATTTCATTACAAGTAATATTCTCTAGAATTTGATTAATTTTTTTATTTCTTCCTACACCATCTGCAGTTTTTCAGCATCCTTTTAAAACCTGAGAGTCAGAATTAGACATTTCAGTCTGGCTTTCATAAAATTGTGTACAGGATTAAATCATTGTCTCACTCAGAACCTCTCTGATTCACACAAGGTTCATATTAACACCCTTTAGCTACTGTATTGCCTGGGAATTATTGCTCTCTTGCCAAACAGAGCACAAAATCTGTTCAAGGTGACTTCTTCCTAGGATAGAGATGGCCATGAGAAAGGGATTAACTGGATTTTTACCTTTTAGTTATATGATCGTGCTTCAGTTGTGTTAAAATACAGTTTGTCTGACTTAGATAACTGCATCATATAGACTATGTAGTGTGACTTCCTTTCTGTCCTTGTTTTTCACCTCAGACAGCCTGTGTTTATTCAGTTGACTATATCTTCGAGTCCTAGTGTATGACAACTTTTTAATAAAAATGCCGTACTAAATCAAGTTCCAAAATTATAGTACAATTAATTATTCTTATGATTTAAACTTGTAACTTCAGCACAGCATGAAATCAGAACTGTTTGAATACATTCATTCCTTAGAAAGCACATGTTGATTATCATTACCTATGTCACTGTACTCCTCTATATTGCAGTTTTTATTGTTTTGCCTCAATTTTATTTCTGGCCAGCCCTGTGAGTGCTCAGTCTGTTCAGACTCTGCAAAGAGGAGCTTAGATTTATTCTGAGGTTTTGACTATGATAGGCTGTCTTTAGGGTGCTCCTGAGACCAGCTTGACCACTTTGTATGGTCTGGAAGGATTGCACAAAACAAATGGTAAATACAGCTGGTCTTGGAGGGACCCTGTTGTGTATCAAAAACTAGTACGAGTTGCACAGGTGTAGTGAGTTAAGCATGTGTATCACTGGTAGGTATTTGAACCTGCCTCAGTTAATAGAGGACAGGAAAACATTTCTTCACCTTCACGTGACTAAAAATGCAAGAAAAAATATTTGTTGAATGTGTCTTTCTGTCCTGAAATATTAATTCTTAACAACGTTAACATTTTATCTTCTATCTGTAGTAAAGGTCTGCTCCATTGCTGAGTTTCCTCCTCCTCTTTTCATTTTTGCAGTCCTCTGAATGGGCACGCAGAATTTTTTCCATTTGATACTGTTACCTTCTCTTATTTATTTTCTGTATAACTTCCACATTTTATGGTTAACATTTCTCTTGAATGGTTCTCTTCTGGTTCTAATTATTCAGTGATCTATCACTGAATCTGGATTGATTTTAAACCAAAAAATGGTTCATTTTCCTGATGAAGAAATCATGGCTTTGGTCATCTAATAAGTAATTCTCTCTGATTTTTACTTATTTTTCCTATATGATTAGTTTTGTTTATAATCTCATCTACCTCTAAGATTTTGCACCCCGAAGTAATAAATTTCTAATAGTATTAAAATATTCGCTGACCTCTCTTTTTTTAAAAGAAAATATAATTGGTTCTTTAGTTATCATTGATTCCTATTTCTAGCCCACACTGACTGATTTTTATTAATAAGATCCAAGATAAAAATATAACCTATTGGTTTATTTTTTAATTGATAAACTATTAGAAGATCAGGCAACACTTAATTACTAGTTACATAGGCATCCTGCTCACAATTTTCAAACTTCAGGTAGCATCTTTGGATTTTTTTGTATACTTATACTCTTTGTTGACAGATTGTCTTCTGCTTATTTTCTCTTCTGCCTCTTATGGACTAAAATTCAACTGTTAAAATTCTTATGACTGATCATGTTTCTACAGATGTCAGTATAGAGGAGGAGTAATTCAACTACAGTAGTAAAATCAGCACAATATAAAGCATAAGAATTTGAATCTGATGTCTTTATACTAACTAGGGAATAAAGGAGCTAAGCCTTTTCATAAATATTAATATCATTTCATAATATCACATTCATTAATATCACTTTTCATAAATATTAATATCCTGTATTGCATCTATATTGCATATCTGTTGTTTGATATAACTTAGACTATAACTTCTGGGCAAAGACTTAATTTATTCTTTAAATATTGTGCATATCTCTGTTTCTTTCTACCCTTATAGATTTGCAGTATTTCCTGTAGGCAGTTAGTGACACCATGTAATAAACAGGAAAAGGAAATATTCCTGTGAAAGGACTTAATAATTTAAAGCACCTTAAACTATGTGCACTTAAAAACACTAGAAGTAGTAATTGAGCTATATCTACCTAAGGAAATAAATGAAGTTTGAGGGTTTTTTCAGACTAACAATTGCTACCAAAAGAAATGTAAATGCACTTTTACAATAATATACCATGAAACCAATGAATAGGAGGATAAGCAGGTCAC
Organism: Dromas ardeola; assembly: GCA_013398915.1. Classification (NCBI taxonomy): domain Eukaryota; kingdom Metazoa; phylum Chordata; class Aves; order Charadriiformes; family Dromadidae; genus Dromas; species Dromas ardeola. The sequence goes on from VYZM01007904.1 coordinate 15,506, forward strand.
AGGTGGTCATTAAGAGGATTTTTAAATATTTGGAAGAAAATAAAAATTGGATTCAGAAACAGACAACACTGAACATCAAAGAAGTGTTTTTATCCAAGTTAGGTCATATTTTTCTGTAGTGTGTAGATCAAGGCGAATGGGATCCTTCTGGCTCTGCATTCAGATAAAGGCTGGAGACTTGCACAGCTGAAGCACATGCATACAGTATTAAAAACTAAAAGACTGGTGAAGAGCTGACTCATACCTGTTATCATTATTTAAGAGCAGGAATCTTTAAATGGTCTGTATTGTTCTACAGCAGTTTGCCATAAGGCCCTGTGCTGGACCACTGTCACAGAACTACAGCCCTTGTTCTGTCGAAGTACCCGTAATAATAGATGCTAAATGCAGCTCAGTAAAAATGAAAGAAAAATAACTTGTCTGGATCAAGTAATAAAATGAGATTCTGCTAAATAGAAAAGTGCTGAAGCATAATGACCCCAAAAGAGATTTAAGAAACATTGCCCTCAAAATGTCTCTGAAGAATTCAGCCAAAATTGAAGTAACTTTGAAGAAAGTAAATAAAATAGAAGAAGGACACATTTCTGGAGCATTGATCAACAATATAGATGTAAGCCAACGTATTAAAATACACAGGATGATTTGTTTTCAATCTAGAATACATAGTATTGCAAAACAGATGATGACATGTCAGACAGCATGCAATTAGAGCCGATGGCTAAGAAAATAGATCATCAGCTTCAAAGACAATGGTCTCAGGAGGGAAAGAAAAAAATCTGGTTCCAAATTTTTTTTTTTTTTTTAAATAGCATCTGATAGTGCAGCAGCTGGCAATCAGCAAGGTCACACATGGAGGGAAATGTGTGCCTATATTCAGTAATGGCTAGGATCAGCTGCAAAGACAAGTTCCAAGAGCAGGGACTGGAGCCTGTCATCAAGGGGAAGGAACACCAAATAGGACAGCACCGCAGACCACCATTTAGCCACCATTAGAAGTGGATCAAGCAAGGGGTGTCAAGGGGTGCCTCTCTCTCTCTCTCTCTCTCTCTCTCTCTCACACACACACACGCACAGTTACTGCTCCGGTGCATTGGCACAGCCCATCCCGGGAGCCATGCGACAGTCAGACCAGGGCTGTGCAGTAGCTTGGCATGCAAACACCCTTTGCTTCTGCACCGTGGCAGATATCTGCCTAACAGTGTCCTTCCCAGTTGCTATTACTGGACGGTTTATAGACAGATTTCTTCACAGACTGCCAATCAGATCCCTTGTTTGCAGCATTCTACCCTGGACTTCAGGAGTGCA
>VYZM01007929.1:7414-20864 GCA_013398915.1 Dromas ardeola
GCTTCTCTCCCTGCAGACCTGCCACTTCCCTATATAGAGGCCACTAGAAGCCAGGGAACATGACTAAAGGAGCACTACCCTTACAGCATACTTCTGCTTCTTTCTCACACTGAATAGGGTAGAGGCAGCAATATCCAATGCATGCTCTAAGACTGTAGAACAACTTGGCTCCAGACAGCAGTAACAGTAGGAACAGGTTTTTTTTTCCTTTCACTGCAAATGAAATGTTTTAGAGCAGATTATGGGGGGTGTATGGTAATACATTCATCTAATGGAAGAACATAACAGCAGGAGAGCTAAGTGTCTTTACTTCTGTCAGCTTTACTGAAATGCACTATATACAGCAAAAACCACTGCCATATTGGACCACTGAAGAGGAAGCCCCCTGAGAACCTGGGGTTAACACAGCCAATAACTGTACAAGGCTAAGGTGCATAAAGAATGGTGTGGGTGGGGAAAAAATTGACCACACTTCCCTTGTGAAGATGGTTGTGAAAGACACTTGCATGGATTGAAATAAAAAGCTCTGCCAGCATGGCATGTGCAGCATGACATCTTTGTGGTTGGTGTTCAATCTACTTTGTTTCCTTGTTTTACTTTGATGTAAGATGGTCAGAGAGCAGTCCTTACCATCCTCTCTGGTTTTATCTCTGAATGGCAGGGGTGACATGATGCAGGGAAGAAGACTCAAGAGTCTGTTCTCTCTCTCTCTCTCTCTCTTCTTTTAGTTCTTTAGACTTCTTTGAATCACCCTCTCAAAAAGTATAGCTCTAGCCTTTATGCGGAGAAGGCGGAATCGCAGTCAGAGAAGCAGCTGACTCTTCTGAATATTTCCTGATCAGATGAGAGGAAGTGTCAAGAGGTAAGGCTGACTCCAGGCCCTACTCAGCTGCAACAAATACATCAGAAATAACTCCAGCCTTTTGCACGCTCCATGAGCTCGGGAACAGCTGTATATTTCTAGCATTCTGGCCACAACATCTGCCACACATGCATAACGTAACAGCAGCTACATTCCCAATCATAAAACTAAAAACTGACATGCTTTTAATTGCCTTGTTTTCAGTTGTTTATAATATTTCCCAACTCTAGCTGTTGGGAATAACGTTTATTTACAGGATCCTGCCCCTCAGGGAATTTATCAGAAAAATTACATCCCTAGTAGGATTTTCAGATGCTGATACTGGAATCGAAAGAAAAAAAAAAAAAGGACTGCAGGAAAAAAAGACAAATCAAATGTGAACCCCTAATGACTGGACTTGGAAAGTGGGAAGAAGAAGGATGAGGAGAGTAGTGTAGAGCTGGTAAAGAAGGTGGGATGTGGAAGTGAGCAGAATCTAGAGGTCTTGAGTTAAAACATCGAAGGAGTTAAGAGAACTGATGCGCAAACAAACAAAATTGAGGAGATACAAACGGACGGATGAAATCAACTTCGGCAAAAGGAGGTAGAAGAAGGATATTGGACAGACTTTGAGAACCAAAGCAGAAAGCAATAGTCCTGGCAAAAGATCCGTCCCTCGCTGTTAGAAACTACCTGTGAAACCCACTGCTGTAATTTCTCAGTACTTTCTTGAAAAGATAACAAAATTGGCTTGTTGTGCAAATGCATAGCTGCATGTTATAGTCTTCAAATTTTTCTTGCCTTATTGAGTGCACAGGACAAACCTGCTTCGGGGTTCAGTCAGGAAGGTTGTTAGAAAATAAGAACAGATTTATTAGGTCAGATGAAAAGTGTAATCTGATATCCTGTCTCAGCATGGAGAACAGTTTATAAGTGTGGAAAAAGTATAAAATCAGCAAATAGAGATGATACTCCTGACAGTATAATGTCCCGACTTCCTGAGCTAGAGTTTGCATCTGCATCATTGTGTTTAATAGCCCTTGATGGGTCTGTGATTTACTCTAATTGCTTATTGCCCTTTTTATACTTTTGATATCCTAAAAATCCCGAGTTACACACTTGAATTATGCATGGCATGTAAAATACAGAATTTTGGTCTAAATTTGCTTTATGAGAGTTTCAGGGTTGCCCATTGGCTCTTCTGTTACAAGAGGTGATGAATAATCATTCCTTATTTGCATCCATTTAGAGACCTTTATTGTATGATTGCTTCAGTTGTTTCTTTTCCGAGTTCTAGTCCATTTAACTTTTCCACACGGGGAATTCATTCCAGCCTTCTTGTCATCTCATTATTCTTCTCCATCTCTTTTCCAGGTCTGAAATGTCCTTGCCAAATTGGAGAGGGACACCACCTTCTGAAAATGTGTCTGCCTTTTTCAGTCACTGTTAAAATTAGATGGGCACTTTTGCAGAATAATTCATAATGCCCAAGATCTCTCTGAATAGTTTAGCGAAAACTATAGCATTTCTGAAGCTGCATACAGGTACCATTTCAGAATTAGCGACACTGAAATTTTTCTGCCTTCTTTTGCACGGTGACTCATGGCAATAAGCTCTAGTTTTGCTGTTACTGAGTGTTATTTTTATCATTTCTGAAATTTACCACCTTGCTATTTGTTCCCTGAATATGTAGAATAGAGATCCCTTTAATGATTTTTACAAGACTCCATCCGAAACCTTCCTCATGTCTCCCTAGCCTTTCTCTTCTGTTTTTAATCTGACGTTACTCTGAAAGAGCATTGTCTCTTTTGACATTACAGCTTGATTTTAAAGCACATTGTAAGAGATCTTATCATAAGCTTTGGAGAAATCCGCATATGGTACACCAGCCAAGTCATTCCTAACCACGTGTCTTTTGGCTGCTTCAAAAAACCCTCATGTATTTATAAGGCATGATTTCCTTACATAAATCTATGTGAAATCCTTTCCATTGCCACTAATTTATCCGTTATTACAAGTTTTTTTAGTACAAAAGACATGCTTAATGGTTACATACAAAGTCCTTTTTTAATTTTTTTGCAAAAGCTGGAAAGTGTGGAATAAAAAAGATGGAGATTGCAGGTAAAAGAGGATGGTCTCATGCCCAAGAAAGACGGGAACTACCCTGAGGAACTGAGATCTTTTACATTTTTTGACAGTTTGTACACAATGTTGGTGGAAGTGATCTGTTCAAACAGTTCAGAAACTGCACAATTCATCTGAAGTGTTTCTGCCCTCCAGGGAAACAGTTCAATCCTCAACTTCTGTACACATCGTCTGGTACTCACAGGTACGCCAAAGATGATGGGAGCCGAGTTCTAAATGTACAAATCGCTATGTAATGTTAAATATTTTGGGCAGACAGAAGAAAGGTGATAAATGTCTAAAATAGAACATCCATAGTCACTTCTGGCTTTAATCTCTCTGTACATCCATTCCCAACTGAAAAGACAGATAATAATACCATTCATCTCAAAGCTGTTTTGTGAACGTAAGTTCATTAATGTTTTTGAAGCACTCAGATACATTTGTGATAAATAGGGTAAACACCATTTAAAAGCCCATGAGAAAATTAGTAAATCTGACTTTGGAGCTGGGTTTGAACAGCGGGCAACAAATATGACATAAGACACAAATTGAACTTCAAGGAGAAAAAAGTATACAGCAAGAGCTTCCATTTTGATCGCTTCATGAAACAGGGGTCTGTAAAAGTAGTAACACATTACTATGGAATTTAAAAATTCCTGAGAAAAGATGTACAACACTAGTTCAGACACTCAGAAATTTTTGAAGGCTTGACAAAAAGACAGCAGTGATGTCCCCGGAACATAATTTTGCATAAACATAATGCACAAAGCGCACACCCCTCCTTCTAATTGCAACGTTCAGTTTCCAAGTGCAGATAGATGAATGTAATCTCATACTAATTACTTCAGGACAAATACTGGAGTCTGACTCATTAATCAGATGAAATTTTCACTGGATTTAAGTTGGCTCTTTCCTTCTAAAGCCTGCAATATGCAGCCCATCCTGTATTAGTTTTCTTTTGTCTCAGATTTCCCAAGGACATGGAGAGACATTTGACAGTAGAGAAGACAGCAGAGAATTTGACATAATTTTTATCAATTCAAGCATTTTGAATATCTAATTCTTTTCTCTGCTCCCTAGGTATTATTCAACTTTTAATTGTTACATTTGCAACTTTTTTTCAGATGGACACGTTCTCCTTTGGTATAACCACTACATAACAGACGAGGCAGAACTGAATGCCCACCTGATTCTTGCCTACTGTGCTAAAACAAGGGCTCATTTATGCGTTTTAGGAAGGGCTTTCATAAAGGGTAGAAAGTATTGCACTCATCTGCACATGCACAATACCTCTGCTCCTGTTGTCTTTCAGCAGATGCTTCACCTATTTCCTTTTGTACCTGACTAGTTTTACTGGCTAGTGAGCCCTTAGAGACAGAATCAGGACTATGTCTTTATCCTCTTTTTTGTGAAGCTCTGTGGCTGTTTTAACAGAAGGAAAAATGCGTGTTGAACAGAAGTTTCTAGTCAACCAGAATAAAACAGCTTGTTTCAAGCACTTGCAAGAAAAACGGAGGATAAAATTTATTAAAAAAAAACCCACAACCTTTACAAGAGATGTCGCAACCATCTTCCTGTCATTCCATAGCTCAATGAAGACCTGTATTTTATTTTTAACTCTACAAGAGCAGTTTGAAGCTGTATGCAAGGGAGCATCACCACAGCAAACGTGCTTGTTCGGAGAACTTCACTTTACCACGCACCGACATAATATGCAGGAACATAAACAAATCTTCCCATTTCTGACTGCAGGAGTCCAGCTACAAAGACAGATATTGAGCAAGAATGAGAAAACGAGTAACTACTTAGGTAATTGCTACAAAAAGGCAGCACCTCCAACAAGTGGTATTAAGACGACTGTTTCAGAACAGTGCCAATAGCTCTCCTCTAGAAACAGGAGCTGAATTCAAGATGGTGTTTGAGCTATCAGGTCATCAGTCACTCAACAACAAACTCTTCATAGAGCGGCAGCTCTCATCTGAGCATAAACATGATAGAAAGAACAATAAATAAACCCCTTCTAAATTAAAGCAGAGCATTACATCACCCAAATAACAACTTAGTGAAACATTCAAAATCCACCAGAAGATCTTCAAGACAAATACTGATCCCACAGGTAACTTACAAACATTCCGAAATACTATTTGAAATATGCAAGAGCCAAATCTCAGGGTATTTGCTCATCAACAGTTGTGCCTGTGATCTCAGAAATTCACTCCAGTGCATTTAGTCATGTAATAGATCAAGTGCAATACCGGTATTAAACACTGGAAGCCCAGTGGAAGACTGATTTCTCTTGTCTGACCCACTGATAGGACATAGAGAAGATGTACTAATGTTATTTCATAGCTGAGGACAGTATCCCTGATTGCAAATGATAATGCTACATATTTCACCCCACACAAATTTTTGATTTCTTTTAAAAAAAGAGAAAGAAGCATATTTTCATTAATGCAGTCATCTAAATTTAAGACACAGATGTCAAAAATGGAAATCAGCAGACACAGTCTATTGTTTATATTGTCTCCTGAACACTTCTTGGAGCTCAGCTAAATCTTATTGCCAATTGTCACCCCAACATATTCACTGTTATTCAACCTGGTGTTCCATAATTTATCATGGCTGTTATTAAGCGCTACCAAGAGGCATAATCAAAGAACCTTAAGAGTGAAGCACCTGTTCATAAAAGGCTCCATATAGAACCTGCTCCTAAAGTTATTTTTTAGACCAGTCCTACTCTCCTTCCTCAAACACAGCATTCCCAGTCAGCTGCAGATTAACTCAGGTTGTGCTATATAGGAAAAAGGACAAATGGAGTGTGACTCCATTTGCATCCAGTTCTGGAGCCCCTACTACAAGAAAGATATGGACGTGCTGGAACGTGTCCAGAGAAGGGCCACGAGGATGATCAGAGGGCTGGAGCACCTCTCCCATGAAGACAGACTGCCAGAGTCGGGGTTGTTCATCTGGAGAAAAGAAGGCTCCAAGGAGACCTTATTGTGGCCTACCAGTATCTTAAGGGGGCCTACAAGAAAGCTGGTGAGGGACTTTTTAGGATGTCGGGTAATGGTAGGACTAGGGGGAATGGATTAAAACTAGAGATGGGTCGATTCAGAATGGATGTTAGGAAGAAGTTCTTCACCATGAGGTTGGTGAGACACTGGAACAGGTTGCCCAGAGAGGTGGTGGAAGCCTCGTCCCTGGAAGTTTTTAAGGCCAGGCTGGATGGGGCTCTGAGCAACCTGATCTAGTGGGAGGTGTCCCTGCCCATGGCAGGGGTGTTGGAACTAGATGATCTTTAAGGTCCCTTCCAACCCTGACAATTCTATGGTTCTATGATCCCTACCACCAGATTAACATAACAGAGAGGGCAAACAGCATGTTTTTCACTTCTATGGGCTATATCTGACTTGCAACCATTTTCTTAAATTCACTGGGAGAGATTATACACACATATGCAAGAAAAGAGCGAATAAATGACTTTGTTTAGCAGATTCTTTTGACATTCTGAGCTTACAATATGTATTTTAATCTAAGTTTAAAAAAATATATCATTCAGCAGGTCCATCAAAAACTCTTCGCATCCTGATCGCTGTCAGTGTTTTTAACTGTTAGAAAGGAAAAGAAAGTATCCGTTGCCTGTCAATCTAGTTTTTAGTTCAAATTCAATGGTAGCATCAAGCAGAGCTGCTATTCCCGTCAATCACCTTTTGTAACCTGAAGAAAGGCAAAAGTTACTGACACCAAGGAAAATTTCTTACATTCTACCCTTACTATCCAAAGGGGCTTTGGGAGTTGAAACTATCAAATTAGTGTCAATTTGAGGCATTTCTAAGAAGTAGGCAAGGAAGAAAAAAACCCCAACCACTCAAGATTACCTGCATTCATTTTATAGGTGGCCCACTGCTAACTTCTAATCATAGGCACTACCTGTCAGCTCAAAGGACACATTAAGTCAATGTCCATATTCTTCTTTAATTATACAAGTGAATAATTCTGCCTCACTTGAGCTTGAAAAGGCAGGGATTTAAATATCAAACAAAAATAATGTTATAGCTGCTTATTTTCTGAAATAAATATTTCTTTTCTGAGAAAGGAAGATGAGTTGGGAGTTCTTGAATTGTTTTCTCTTTCCTCCATAGGCACTTGCCTACCTATCATTCATCTTCTCAGTAATTCAAGTTGTGAATCTCCAGGGAAAGTGATGAATCAATTCTTCTAAGTTTATCCAAGTAAATGTAGCCAATAAAGGACAAAAAAGGATATTTGTTATTTTACACATAAATGTGCTATATATAGTGCCACAAGCTCTAAAATTGAGAAAATAATTTAATCCAGTCCTCCTGAAATAACAACATGTGCTTCATCCCACATATCTTCTGCCCACATTCTTAAATTTACTGTTTGTAATCCTAAGTGTCAGCTTCTCTTGTGAATGCCGATTGTCAGAATCAACTGTGAAATTTTTGCACTATCTTCTCACCCATCCCTTAGCTCCATTTTGTGAAGTTTAAGCTAATAAAATTATTTCCGTCTTCCAAATACTGCAGTCATTAGTCAGCTGATTTGCTGAACAGTGGATAAAATGACTGGATGCAGTAAGAGCTCTGACTCATTCAGTCCTCTTTTAACAATTGGGCTCAGCTGCAGCGCTAATGTAAGTACTCAGTCTCTTTGCATTGCTTTTTGCAGAAACTCTCTAGCTTCTACTGAGTGTCCTATGGTACACAAGATTTCTCAAGAGAGAAATGTTTTTCATTCTGTCAGAGGAGAGAAAAATGTGCATTCTAAACACTCCCATTAACAGGGTATTTCTATTCAAACAACATAGCTCTATATTTCATGTCTTTCACCTGACTTTGGTCCTCTGAGGTTTGCAGTATGGAAGGGCTTTGTATACCTTTAGTCCACAACTGTCCCCACAACATCTAGTCAGTTTAGCCATGGGACTGAAAATTAACATTTGTCCCTTTAGATTAAATGTATCCCAAGTGGAGACTGAAGTTGATGGTATTGTCTATCTCTTATTGCCCTATATGGTTTAAACTTAACATTATTTCTTGGTGTCCATTTTAGTGATTGATTCAATGAGGCCAGTGGGCTGTGGAGCACTGTATTTCTGAATAGCAGATTCCTGTATGAACTTACGAGCATCTACTGAGAAATTGCCTCTGTGAGAAGAAACAGAAAAGTAATGAACACACATATGCACAACAAACCTAGGAATTTTTAAGCTTATTGAATCAGTTTTGCTACCTTTAAATACATATTCATGAAAACATCTGCAGGTGCTATCAAAGTTTCATGGAAATTTGGAATGTATTTTATTTGACTGATTATAAGGCACAAAGATTTGAAAATGCTGAGAAATGTAAGACAAACACAGTGAAGTGAAAGAAAATGGTGAATCTCCTTTTGGGTCAAACTGAGTGAGGCTGCTGAAATCCGCTGCATCCTTCATGACCCTTTCCATGCTCTTTACACAAAGGACACACCCATGGAATAGCCACCAAATTGTCTCTCTAGACAGACTGTGGCTTTTGTTTTCTGTCACTTTCTTTTTATTAGGATAGTGTCTGTCACATCAATAATATTTCTGTTATTGGCCACAGGAAAAAATATATGACTAGTTTGTTTCTAAAAGATAATTCTGAGGAATGGGGAGAGTCACAATCTAAATGTAAACAATACCTATCTTTAACCTATTCTTCCCATTGCAATCCAGTGGAAAATATACATTGCTTTCAAGTACCAACAGAATAGGAGAAGAAAAAAGGCAACAGCATGACCTTCTCAAATTGACCAATACAGTCAAAAGACATTAAGAAATTATGATAATAAATATTATACAAGAACTGAGGTGGAAATGTGTATTTTCCCTCTCCACTGTTACTTTGTTACTATGTTAATTTGAATATTTAGACTCCAGCAGTGTCTGTTTCCTTAGAGGACAGACATTACACCATTTTTCCCAGCACTGACAAATTTGTAAAAGTCTGAGTGTATGGTATAAAAGAGGCCAGTTAAACCTCCTCACACAGCATCTACCTATTGTCTGCAGTTGGACGAAACTCACTGCCTTCTAGTACAGCAACATTACCAGCCACACAGCTGAAGTGTAACACAATCAATACTTTGCAATTCAGGTGTAACAGGTGCTCTTCCTCATTAAGTGCATTACCCATGGAAAGCTCCAGCACTTTTACACATGTCAGAAGCATTAGCAATTGCCTTTCATTGCTTTGTATATCATACTGAAAAAGCAGTCTTCAAAAATTTCACATAGAAAAAACTGCACATAGAAATCAGTCAATAAAACCCCACAAAATCTATACAGTAAAAAAAAAGCAGGCTTTCTGCATTTTACTATCTTGTTTAAAAATTCTTTCACTTAATTGGACAAGCTTTCTGGTATAGCTGTTTTTCTCTGAGGACATCATACCTATTGTGCTGCTTCATGTCCAAGTGGGATGCAGAAATCTGTATCAAGTTAAACGGCGAAATGATACATCGCGGCATAACGTGGTTTTGGGAGAATAAGAGAGGTTGAGGTAAAAGGAATGGTGTCTCATGCATTTTGAAAAGAACCACCACCAAAAAAAGGCCGTGCATTTAAGACACTGGAGTCAGAGAACCAAATTCTGAGCTCTATGACAGAGCAAAGTCTTTCTCTTTGTGATTTTCCAGAGATACTTATTACATAAGGGGTTTAAATGACAGTGATTCAAAGGATTATTTAAAGTGTCTCTTCTTTTGACCTTTTTTTCAAGGAGGACCTAGAATTCTGTTGATACTGAAAAATACACATTAAGATTGTTAGAAAAGTAACTTCTCCTAGAAGGCATTTCCTCATACAAAAGGGCAAATGTTCACAGGACACACATTTTACAACTGCTTTACGCTACACACTGCTCATCTCTGTGCAGAAACTGAATTCTAACAAGATCTCTACAAATGAAATTTCACGTTACAGATCAAGCCATTTCCTCTGCAGGTACAGCCTGATCACATGGATAATCACAGACTTATGTTCTGTGAGGACCTCCTGTATGCGGAAAGAAGCATTAAGAGGAGAAAGTAACAGAATACCCCACTATTACAAGGTCCCAATAGCTGCACAGTCAGGAGGGAACAAGAACACCTCCTGCAGCGTACTCTTTTTGCCCATTCACATTAAGTCAGTAACAAGCCCGCACTTCTTGCCCTTCTTATGCTCCCCCTCCTTATGTTCTGGCACCTAGTTGCCGTGCAAGCCTGTTCTGAGTAGTACTTAAGCAATGAACTGGTGAAAAGCAAGCAGCCTCTATATTAAATACCCATACTTGCCCATATGTGTATTTACGAGCCCTTCACTCCAACTAATCCATGCAACCCACTTCGGTATTAGCAGGCAAAACCTTCTAATTTCTTTGCATCATCTCTTCCACAGTCTCAAAGTTAGGGAATTTGAGAAAAATTCTGCAAATAAATAAGAAACAAGTAATTTCTAGATCCCAAACACACACACACAGAGTCCCTCCTCCTCTAAATTCAGAACCAGTGCTGAACAAGACACTGTAGTTACCGATAGTTAAATGGCTACATTTATGGGCAAAACACTAGCCCTGCATTACCTGCTCTAATTAGTCTAAAACAATTTTTGAAGTGCAGCATTTCTTTTAGAAAGAGCAAATAGAAATAGTTTTTCCATGCTCTTAAAAGCATTGAAAAGAAAATTCCCACAAGTAAAGTCAAAAGCAAAGGTGCTCATTCCCCCTCTTGTCTTTAAAATCTAGCAGACAGAATAATATTCCCTTCTGCAGCCTGAAGTCCCACCTACAGGGGACTTTCTTCACAGCAGCATAAATTACATCTATCAGCATGATTCATGACCTGCAGGGCAGATCAAAATTAAATGTTTCCAAACCTCAGATTAATTAGGACTGGAGATGCCTCCACAGGTTGTGATTTAGCAAATATTTTGCACCTCCAAATAAGGTATGTGGGGAATATTACATTTAGGCAAGATATTTTACCTGACTGACATTAAAAGTTGATCTGTATTGACAACTGTCTTCTCAGAAATAGCGTGCAAGTCATGCCCTGGTGTTGGGCTCTGGAATGCTGCTCATTGCTATTAAGGAGTGTGGGGAGCAGTGAGTAATATGGACTTTTTTAGGGAGCCTGTACAAGTCTGGCATTTTTTAGGAGGATTCTTGCACTTGCTATACAATAATTATGATCTAGCAAAGAAGCTACCAGGCCGAAAATTCTCAAGTATAGGCATTTCTAAGAAAATCCTAGGAACAAGCTATGCAGGTTAGGTGACAACGATTTGTTTTGGTAAACTAAGATAAGCACTATTAAAAACAAGTTCCTGGGCCAGATGAAAATGACTACGTTAGAGAAAAAGAAGAGGAAAGGTGCAACAAAAGCTCACATTTCACTTTATTCCCTGCCCTAAGCAATGATACAACCGAAAGTTCTGGACACTTGCTTGACTACACTACTCATCAACAGCATTTGTTAATACCTGGTATTTCATACAGAGGTAGCTAACATTGCATTATGCCTAATAAAGCTCTTTTCCTGAAAGATAACGTGCAAAATGGAGGACCTTCACCTATCATCTACTTCTGCTATTTGCCTTGAAATTACACGAACAGATAATCACTGAAGGAGATCAGGCACGTTGCTGAACCAGGGAAGGAACTCAGCAGAGCATATCGCAGAAGGCAGAGTCAGCAATTCAGTCTTTTAAAATATGAATGCTCTTTCCCCATAAGTCTAATTACCACAGTTCAGTGCCTTAAGTAAAGTGATCCAATAGGTTCACACCTGTTTTTTAGACACCAACCTTCCAGCGAAAATCTTTAATCTTCTTTATAGTGCAGTTTGTTTTCCACCTCCCTGTAAGGCTTGTAGTTTACAGAACCAATTTCTCCGTTAGGATCCCACCATGGGAGGGTGTAAGATAACACGGCAGGCAGAGACTTAGGCTGCCCTGGATTGTAATGTTGCAGATCTAAGTAATAAACTCAGGGCTGAGTATCACAAGAGACAGTGGAGCTCACACCTAAAATACAAGCAATGATTTAAACGACATTGGAGCTCACACCTAAAATACAAGCAATGATTTAAACGACTGTATTTTTCACCCATGTTACCCATAGTATATGACACATCATTGAAATAATGTTATTTGCACAGTAAGTAGGAAAAAAAGGACACTGAAAAACCAGGGCTGATTCTAATTTCTAAATGTCCTTTGGCTGAAAAGACAAGAAGGATGAAAATTTAAATCAACATTAGCTTTCACTTCCATTGATTCTTGCAGGAGGCTTTTGTCAACTCAGTGTGTCTCCTATCTATATTCTAAAAAGAAAAATAATTACTAGTTACTCCTTTTACTTTGTGCATTACCTTTCAGTCTTGCACTGAACCTGTATTACCTACATTATTCATGCCTGGAATGAACTGTTGGTAACAGAACCCCTGCCCTATCTTCACCTATACACACATACAGATAACAAGGTTAGAAAAATATCTATATGTATAATACAGTTCTTTATTTAACAGAAGTGGCTTTCTTTTGTTACCAGAAATGACATCTTATGAATGGATATTACATAACATGCTAAATAACTTGTCTTTCTTATAGTCAGTACGTTCTCTACATGACTGCCAAGCTGATGGCATGCACATGCATTTGTTTACAAAAGATTACAGGTATTCATGTCTGTGGACCATCCAAGATGAAATCAATTGAACCTTAACAGTAATCCTTTACGTCCCCATAGTAGTCTTTAATTAACACACTCTGGGTGTTTTGGAGCAGGTACTTTGCTTGTCACATTATAAAATCTGAAGCCTTAGGACTTGTAAAAAACTAGTGGAAAAACAAATTAATTCATATTCTTAAAATGAAAGGAATTGATGTTTCGATACAAGAAAAAAACATGAATATAGCAAAATAATTAATGAAAATGTGCTATTTCACTCTTATAGTGCTGAAGGATAACAGTAGAAACTCACAAGCATGACATTAAGAAAGACTTAGATACACAGTCTTAATAAAGGGAAGTTCACACTTCTAGCAAAGGACAGAGACCACAAACAACAAATGAGGAAAAATAAATGTTCTCAATTTGTAGATTTTTCCTGTAGAAAATGTCAGCAGACTGTTGCTGAACACTGACTTGCAACACTCCCAAGATAATAGCTGGAATATATCCAGCATTTCATTATAATATTAACAGGCACTGTGCTCTCATAAGCCGATTCCCCTTCTCCTTACACTAACTTTACACTGATGGAATTCCAGTGGATTCATTACAGCTATTCTCGGTTTATATGAGAACAGGTATGAGCAGGAGCAATTTTTATTGTTTTCTCCATATGTTCTGTATGCTGTCACAGGTAATTACTTATTCCATCAAAACTCTTTGCATATTTTGGATGATGGCTTGCCAGTGAATCTGCCAGTGCAACTCAATAAACAAA
>VYZM01007943.1:6154-19713 GCA_013398915.1 Dromas ardeola
AAAAAGGCATATGAAAGCTTAATCTGTCTGTCCCAGACTTTTTAGGACCTCTTGATGAATGCGAAATGTTGACCTTTTTTTCTTAGGGAAGGGGAGAGATGTCTTACCTACCACCTGGCTCTCTGAAAGATAATATGATATAGAATGCTTGACTCTGCTGTAAAGCTTATTTTTTCAACTGGCCAATCTCATTTTCCCATTTATGCAAACATTTAATTTACTAAGACATTTCATGAGGCTATGAAGGCTTTGAAGAATACAAACAAAGAAAACAAGGAACACTGCACTTTAGTTTTTTATCTTACTATGGAAAGGAATGTATACCTATATCTGAGCATGTAATATTGACGCGTTGGACATATTAGGTCCCTTAAAATGCCATCTTAGCTCTTTAAGCATATGAAGAGATTATAAGGTCACTGAAAAAGCTCCCAAGAAATGTCTTGTCTTATGTTAACTTTTTACCCTTTGTTATGTAAGTGGAAGCAAAACGGATCTAGAACTTTGCAATTCAATTTTCTGAGGGCCAAGATCTATCTGTCTGTTTCTTCCCTTGAAGGGGCAAACAATTTCACTCCCTACAAAGTACTCCTGAGAAATTTTCCTTATCTCGTGGCATGGTCTGTTGGTGTTATATTGATGGAGGGTGGTCATTTCCACATTCTGCAAACGGCAGTACTGTGCAGGTTACAGAACAAATATATGATCCCAGAATTAGCAGTTTCATTCTCTAGAATTGCTTTGACACGTCTTCTGTTGTGTACTTACAGGAGTCCAGGGAGGTAATACAAACCAAAACAACGTGACAGGGGGAGGGGGAGTGGGAAATGTGGTACACCTTACACAGACTTAAATGAGACTCTCTTTTAGAGAGGCTACATGCAACTTAAAGCATTTCATGCAAGAAGGGAGAGTGTGTGTAACAAGAAAAACATTCTTGTCTTTTAAACTCTTTTGTACAATTAATTAATTCTCAGCAATAAGGATATAATGCAGAAAAAGGATAGAGAGTGTAATCCCAGGGAAGAAAATAAATATATCCGTTGCTTAAGAATTATTTGCTCTGAATAAACAAGTTAATTTCTCTGGGATGTTGGTTTAAGAATAAACTTAGCAAAAAACCACTTTCTTTCCTCCTTTTTTCCAAGCTGAGAATATAAGAATTAAAATTTGAAAGGATGTAAACTGGTGACCTTGTCATAATAAGTAGTCAAGTTTCCTCAGTACTATATATTTTTCAGCTCTTTTTATTCTACTTTAAACATTTATGACTATTCTTTTCAATATTTTGTTAGAAATAACAGACTCCAATGATTCATTTGTCAATATAATTAATCTTTACAGCATATATTACAGCATTCAAATGCTGGGGAATACCTTTAAGGTAAATGTGCTTTATTTTGCCTGTATTATATGTGGTTTAATACACACTTTGAAACTGTGTAAGATTAATCTACCTAATCAATAGACACAGACAACAACTACAAAGTCTGATGCCTTCTGTCAGTATACATTTCAAATAAGGTACTTACTAGCCAAAAAATTATTTTGCTGCATGAGTTCATGAGCCTTCTCCTCCAATTTCTCAACCGAGTCAAAAGGCTGGAAACGGTCCAGTAACACACAGGAAGAGATATTTACTACAAGCTGTGACAACAGGTCAATCTGTTTACTTGCTGAGCTGTTAAGCATCTTGTTCATCATAGTTTCTAGGATCAGGAAACAAATTGGACTTCCTTAGTTCTAATGAACAGAACAGAAAGCTATGTTCTCACTTGCACATCCTATAAGAGCAAATATCGTCTGTATTTAAAGCAAAGGAAGAAGTTTTAAAAACACAGGATTTTTACTGTGAATTTGTGGAAGTGCAATTCACGTCTCAGTGGTTTTTACAAGTTCTCAGCTATTTTTTCCTTCAATTTCAGAGCAACAAAAATGTAACAAATTCTAGCAGAGTTCTAGAAAGAAACCATGTCTTTGAAGCTGTAGGACTTTTAACATTTCCTGATCTTTCCATAACTACTCCTACAAATGCAAGTGAGTTACTATACTGTGACCATTAAAACAGAGATACATCTCTCTCATCTAGTAGTGTATTGTCCATTTCTTCTCTCCTTGACACTGCAAATATTTCAAGTACCTTGCTATATAGAACATAAGCATTTTGACTCAAGCCCTACATTTAAAAAGCATCTGAAAAAAGCCTACAACCCCCTCCATTTTGTCTTTGATCTTATCTACGGATCCAGGATGAATGTATACCTCAACCAAAGCCTGGTTTCCAAAAGCACTGAACCTTTGGAGGAATTCAGATCTTTATCCATTGGTAGAGAATGTAGAGATAGTGCTATACCCTTATATTTGAGAGAATAACCAGAAGAACAGCACGATCTAGAAACAATCTTAACTTATGTGAATTTAATGGAAACATCTGAATTTCTCAGGTAACAAACAATGTCATAAAATATCCAACACAAGTTTCGATCTTAAATTTTTCAAGACTCACTTCAAGATACAGGCTTTAAAAAGGATAGGTGATGACCTCATTTGATAGTAGTGGTGATAGACAAAGCCTGGATCATAGATGTTATTTGGCATCACCACAGGAAATATTACAATAGGAATGCAGATTAAGTGGAAAAATATATGGAGTACACTGTAGAAGAAACATGATTTATCAGTGAGAAAGGATAAAGATCACAAGGTGAAAAAGTAGAGGAACTGATAGTCTAGAACTCGGAATACAGGCAAGCAATGACAGGGTGAGTTCACGGGTTGAGAGAAAACAGCTCCAAATATAGATACTATATGTCTTATTTACTGCTATCCTTGAGGAGGGAAACAAAGGAAAGACCTATACTGCTACTTGTTTTGTAGCATTAGAGAGAACAGAATATTCCTAACATTAAGCCCAAATAGTAGGGTTAAGCTTTCCTATATTTTTATGTTTATGTATGTGTGTGTGTGTCTGTGTAACTATATATAGCCCTATATACATACACATTAAAAAGAGATCTCTTCACCAGCTGATCTTTGAAAGATCTTAATTTGAAATCAATAATTAACTTAACTTAAAAAACTTCTCTCTAATGAATTAAACTACTGAATATTTTAGCATAAGAGATACCAACTAGCTTGCTGCTTTCTTGGAGTACGGCATACTTAAATGTTTCTGGAAGCAAAATATTGTCTTTCACAATGTGCATGAACTTCTATACTCTAGCATAGAAATAACACATATAAATGAACATATACAATCCACAGGAAAGTTTTAGAATTCAGATCTATAGAATTGCCTATCTTCTATTGTTCCCATTTATAAATGTAGCAATTATGAATAATAACTCTGCAAATCTGTTTTCACTGTTATCTTCATACTTTGTTACATACCAACTCAGCCCTCATCTTCCACTTAGATTTTTTAACCTATCATTAAGTAACTGGGAAGAAATACAACTGTTTTATGTAATTCTACCAGGTAGAAGTGCTATTTAAGTAAAAGGTTGCTGGAAGAATAAATTGGAATAAACCAGCAAGGAATGAATTTAGGTCAGAAATTCGGAGAAAGTTTCTAGTTATCAGATGGTTTTGGTGGTGTCACAGTTTTCAGCGATGATGTTAGAGCTATTTGTTTTCAGCTTTATATGTACCCATAAAACTATTTCATTACAATGTGGACAGCAGAGGGGTAGCATGGAGGAAAGCTGCCTGTGTTTTTTTCACCCTGGCTCTTACATCCCGGGTCACATGTAGCCCTCCATAAGGGAGATTCCTTGGAAGTGAAAGAACACTTCACATCTGGGAGAAATCACAAAAGAAGGACAAGAGAGAGACTCAACAAGCAAGAACCTAAAAGAAGAGCCTGCAGCACAACTGCCTCCCAGTGCCTCTTGAGAGGTTCATAAGGACTGTGCCCACCAGCAAGGAGCTCACGAATTCTAGCAGGACAGGGTTTATATAAAAATCAGTTACACCCAGGAAATTATTGCAAATTGCTGGGTCAGAAAGCACAGAGGAATACAGTTGCCTTGCTCATACAAAGCTAGTTTAAAAAGTAAAGAAGGGTTTAAAAAGAAAACTACAAACTTTTCTGCACTCAGTTAAATATTTACTTTGTTCCAGGTGAGTAAAACTGACACAGTAACCCTGTAAAACAGTTTTAGAAATTTATAACGTTGCGAGGTCTTATAGCATGATAATTTTATAGAGAGGTTAGAAGAGTACTATATCAATCCACTCTGTGTTCATGACACTTTCCAGCAGGAGTAGCAGGGTGAATAACATGTCACTAAGACTGTTAACCATTATTATAGCACTATAGAGAAGTAAAAAAAGATACAAATACAAGCACCTTGTATTTGAGCATAATTAGAAGTCAGCTTAATATGAGTGTTGATGTAATAAACCAAGGGAATACTTGTTTTATGTAGAAGACAAAATACATAATCACACAGATTAGGTGATTTTGGAAAACCTGAGCTTTGGATGGAAATAAACAGATTGTGAGTGGTAAACCCAGTAACATACATGGATATATTTAAGACTTTAGTTGGATCCAAGCAAAATAATTACAGGACTAAAAAGCTGATGCAGTATGCGAGTAACGAAATTTAAAAAAAAAAACAAAACCAAACATAAGAACAGAGGTTTACAGTAACAGCTGTACATGATTATAGACTAATAAAATAAACAAAAAAGCATATACAAAACCGACATAAAAATAAGAGGGAAAAGTAATCTTTCAAAAAGCACAATGACAATGCAAATTTGTATAATCGAAGTGTAAATGCAGAATAGTTCTCTGGCACTTTGGACAGATCAGCTTCCCAAAGGCATAAATGCTACTGTGATTTATAGGCCATATTGATTTTCACTTTTTATATGATGTTGATTTTATCAACTGTATTCCATTAAAATAAAGAAATTCTAGTTTCATAAGCCATTCTACTTAAATTATTTCTGTATTCACCATCCAAAACTATTAACCTTTTATTACATATTGTCAAATGTCCTTAGCTCTGTTAAAAAGCTATAGCTTGAGAAACACATGCACAGATTTCTGTGATGATATTGTCTGCAACAGTGAAGATGGACCTGATAACTCCAGAGATCTTGATATCTACTTAATGAAATATTATTTGCCCATAACCTATCGTGTAGTTCCCAGTGATAGGTCCAAACAAACAAAATCCATCTATTACTCAACTAAGATATTGAGACAGCTATGTTTCCAGCAGGCATTGCAGGTTAAGAGTCTTGCTCTTTCCTCCCTCCTCTCTTTCCAACTGTGTGATTCTGTGGGATCCTTTTCACTTGTATTGTGATCTAGCTTCATCATGAGGGGTGCGCTGTGCCTAACCCAGACTACGCAACAGTTCAGTGGTTAACAAAATCTTCCTGAGAGATAGTGGATTCAAGTTTGAGTCCCTCACCTAAGGAGGATACTGAGCCCAGATTCTTATTTTCTGGATTGAATTCTGGACACCATTTGCCATTTTTCTTAGTGAAAGTGTGCACAGCTAGTCCTAGCCTTCAAAGGCAGCCTTCAAATCAAGGCCAGTTTCAATTAAATCTCACATCCTGTGTGCAAAAGAAAAGCCAAGAACTTCAGCTCACACCAACCATAACAGCACCAGCGCAGGGCAGTAGTACAATTTAAAACTGAGAAAACACTTCAAGCTTACAGGAGCTTCAGTGGATTTTGTCCACCTCCTGCTTAGATGCAGGTGCCAAAATCCACTAAAAGTTGCACTTCAGCTGCATTTATTTGTTTATTTTAGCTCTAGACTTAATTCCTTAACTGTAGAGCAGACTTCATAACCTGTATTGCTGTAAAGCCCATTTTTTCCAGCAATGAGGGCCACACAGCACCTTCATGGGGGCATCTGAGAGCTCATCACTGCCCTCGTCCAACAGACGACTGGAACAGATCTGTGTCTGCCTTATCCTAATATTCACTGATAACAAACTACACAGATCTGTCCTCTCTACTACCACCTTCCTCTAGGAAGCACCCAGCTTCGTTTGTACATGATATCACGCTATCTGTTACTGCATTTTATCCCACCTTTCTCTCTTTCTGTTCCTCAAAATCACTAACTTGTCTTAAATGACATTAGACTCTGCTTTGGTATGGACAGTTCCTTCTGGCACACGTCAGCAACCATTTTAATTATCATGGACCTACCCTACAGATAGCTGGACATATTGATTTTTTTTTGCTATTATCGAATTCTTATAAAATCTTTAAGTAACTTAAATTTCCAGCATAATCCTTTCTCTTCTCCTCCTTAAATCCCTGTATACCCAGAATTACTTATAATAATTCCCATCTCCTCTGTTATAAACTGTTCCCCTTGGGATATCTATCTGGCACTGGAGTGCATACTCTGCTCCTGGACGTCTAGCTGCCAGGGTTCAGTACCAATGCAGAAAGGGTTTAGCCAAGGATGGCTGTGACCCAGGGGGATACTGTTGGGCAGGCCCATGCAGACACCTGAGCCAGGGCCACTCTTTTACCATCAGAGCTGCACAGAGCTGTGGCTGAGCCTGCCCAAGGATGCAGCTTCCACCACCATCACAGCTTGGCTGTGGACCTGGCCATGGACCTGCTGATCTGGGCCCAGGCCCCTACCCTGAGCTAGCCTCAGCATCACCCCCATGTCCCCTCCTGGACATCCCAGCGCTGGGTCTGACCCTGGTTACTCTCTATTGACCTGAGCCCAATCTTGCTCCTCCCTGATTACAACCATGACGCAGGCTTTTCTGTGTATCAAGGAGACCACGCGCAAGTAATTCTCAATAAAAGGAGAAAAAAAAACAACAGAGAGCTCTTGATTAAACACACTGTATCCAATCTAATTTTCTACTTATTTCCATTTAATGTATGTAGATTTTGTTCAAAATTTACAAAAATTTACCACTGCATAATGGAACTGTAGCTATTGGGATTACTTCTCCCTTCCCTCCTTTTTAAGTATAGCTCCCATGTTTATAACTCTCCCATGACAGTTTACGACTTCTAATTTGTTACCAGATTTTCCAAGTCTTTCAATATTTTGAAATACAAAGTATCCAGTCACTCAGAAGAAAAAAGACAATTAGAACTATTTGAGACTAACTCAACAAGAGAATTTAGTCTGGTACTTTAGTATCATTTAAGTACGTGAAATAAATTTCAGCTGAACATAGTTCTAAGTTCAAGTCTAATAAGGATAACCAGTACATGCACTTTTATGTACATACCATATACTTGCATTTTTTTCAAAAGTTTTTCCATATCAATATCCAAATTACTTTCTATAAAGTGCTTTATGAAATTGCTTTGCAGTGCTTCCTAAAATGAAAAGTGATAAATGTTACATCACTTTTATCTTCTCTAAAGAAATATACATATGTACTCATGTTCAATTCCATTAGTAAGATTCCTCCATAACACTGGAGAAGTCACTTAGCCTCTCCATGTCTTCAGTCTTCCCCTCTTAACAGGATAACTCCACATATTTCAAATAAACAGCAGAACATATACTCCCCATTGCTGTACATCATTGTCCTCCTTTATTAGAAATATTTTAACTGTGAGTCCGTTCTAATGTCCTTGCAAGTCTGCTGGGACAGAGACCCATTTTCTTTTCCTGCAAGACTTTAGGGCCATTATATTATTAGCACTGGCAGTAGTAAAATAAATATCTTTTAAAACCTGGCATTTGGGAATTCTTTTAACTTCTTTACCTCATTTGCCAAGATCAAAGGCGGGGCTGGGGGGAGGGGGGGGAGAAGGATTATTAGCTGTACAAGAGCATCCTGGTATCTGCAATTCTAATGGGTCATTACTAGCATCATTCCTTATTTGAACTTAAAAGTAATGGTTTGATTGATATGTATGGGCCATGATAGGATTCTCCTTATTTTCCTAAAGTGTAACAGTCATGCATATTTTCATAAGTCAAAGATGGCAAAACTAAATTTTATTGGGGAAAACAAAACGACACAAATGTGTAGAATGGGAAAAATCCCAGGGTTTTTTTAGCCAATATTTCTCACAGCTGTTTATCAGTTGCACACATTGTTGGAAAAAGCAATGATAAACAAGCAAGTTTCAGAAAATATATTATTTCCTACAATCTTACATTTGTTTTAAATAAGTGTATATATCTTGTAGGTATACCTACTTGTTTTATTTCCCCTATTGCCTGGTAATACTGGACATCGTGAGGCAACATTGCTTTTAAATATTTTCACATCAGAAATTTCTCAGTGTCACACTGTAGACTCATAACCTAAACCTAATCTGCCTCTTTTTCAGCTCTTTTCAAACCTGAATACAGATAGATGGGAATTTTTTACATATATAGAAATTCTGCCTAGATCACATAGCAAATAATTGGAAAATAGGAAGGTCTCCCACAGTTCACCAACCTGCAGTCGCGAGATGGTGAGGACACTTCCACTGGTTTTAAAAACCTCAGACATCCTAAGCCACGTCTCAGAATAAGACTTCAAGTTTTCCACAAAACCAAAAGTGAAATTAGCCTGGGAAAAAGAATACATGGAAACAAATGAAGTAAAAACTATGCACAGAAAATCTTAAGAACCAGGAAAAACTGGTGTGCTTCAGATCTTCTGCTACACATTTCCATTTCACTCTGATAGTCAGCAGTAAGGATATCCATGTTTTCTATTTTCTACTTAAGAAATGAAAAGTATTTGTTGCAGTCTCTGAATACCAAACAAACCAAAGAAAAGACTTCCTGCAGAGTGTGTTTCCTACCTGAAGTAACATATAAACCTCTTTATTTTATAATGTCTCTTTCATACAGAGTATCATAGAGGTTCTTCAGAAAAACAGAAAAAAAAAATACAGTTAGGATATATTCAAAAGAAAGCCCTTGCAAACCTTGTCAGTCTTTTATTCAAACTACTTTAACTGAATATATAATAAAAGTGAAAGTTGGAAGCATGGTCAGGACAATAAATTCAAAATACTCTCACAGAGGAACACTCGCGTATAGAAAAATATTCTCTGTCCCAGTCAAACGTAAGCTACAATTTCTCTCTTAGCCACCACCAAACAACTATGAATTTTTTCCAGCCTATTTTAAACAGATCACAAGTGTACTCAAGATTAGAAAGTATTGCAGTATCTTTTTGTTTAAATTGGTGTTATCAGTCACAGAAGTGCATTTAAGAACAATCTACAATTGTTATTATGGTAGAGATCATGACATTTCCCAGCAAAGTGTCTGCAATGACTTGTAAACTCCAATTTGGGACCACACTTTTTGCAATAATTACTATTGAAAGTACACCATTTTTCCTATAGTATTTTAAGTGCCTTTTGCAAAATTTCACTCCTAGCACAACATGGGAAAAAAATTTGTGGTGGTTCTTTCTTTACATTTGTAGCACAGAAGGCCCCAAAGAGACCCTTGCAGATAATTTCATTTTCCTGAAAGAATTTATGCATTTAACTTAAATGAGATTCTTCATTCCACTTACAAAGGGAGAGTGATCCTAAATGTTAAACTGAAAATTGGTGTCAAATCACCTAAAAAAGTTCTTTTGTTAGCAAGCTACACAGAAACCTCATGGACCCAAATCCCAGGCCTGAATATCAGGGTCATGTAACCCACTGTCCAGGCAAGATGAGGGAGATCAAAAAGGCTGCAAGGGTAGCAAACAGCCAAAATGGGAGACTGCTGTTTCCCCAGTACAGAGAAGCACAGGTCACACTGTAATGCAAGGAGATCAAATTTTCAGATATCATTAGAAATTGTTATATCAAGCAGCTTGATATTGACTTCTTGACTTGATTCCGAACAGCACGGAAGATATTTTTTTTTTCTGAAGTCACTTTCAAAGAGCTACGGTAACCATAATCCGTTTATATTCAACCTCCATATGCAAACAATAAAAAATTTTACGTAGCAGCACGAATTTCTGGAAAAGATGAACTTCATATAATATAGAAACTTATTTGAAAGAAATTAAAAGCAGCAAAGTGGTAAGATGTGTGCAGGAAGTACAGAGACTAGTTAAGGCAACATAGAGGAAACTGGACAAATACATATTGCCTATCAAAAAAAGATTTGAGAAAGACTTGAGAAAGAACATATGCATGCACACACACGCTACACAGCAGGAAGCTATTAGAAAACATCCTTTTAAAAAAATGATGTTACATCCAAATAAGAAAACAAGAAAGACTAGGAAAAAACCTTAAGTAACCTGGTCTAGTGGAAGGTGTCCCTGTCCATGGCAGGGGGATTGGAACCGGATGATCTTTAAGGTCCCTTCCGACTCAAACCATTCTATGATTATATGAAAAATGTTTTTGTTTAAAATTTTTTTGCTTTCTCATTCACCATAGCAGGCCTTTGGGAAGTTCCTGTGTCAGAAGCCTTCTACATGGAGAACACTTTAGAGAATCTGACTCAAATTGAAGGAGCAGTAAAAAAAAAAAAGGTCATACAACTTAACATAATGAACAATAAGTAGTTTCCAGGACAAGATAACATCCAGCCAAGAATTCTAAGAGCGCTCAAGGATTAAATAGTTGAAGTACTCGCTGTAGTGTAACCTCCTGATTAAAATTCCCTTGATATCAGGGAACTGGAAAATAACAAATGTAATGTTATTCATAAAAGATGCTGGGGAAGTAGGGGACTACAGACTAACAATTCGGAAATCTGCACTAAGCAAATTTTAATTTTGCTAAAATAATAATAATAATAAATTACAATAAAGAGTAGTAGTGGAAATAGAGAATAGAAATAAATATATTTGGGAGATAGAAACACAGGATTTTAAAAAACATGTTGCCTGAGTTGGAGTTGAAGTTGAAGGACAAGCAAGTGAGGAAGAGGTTGTTAAACCAGAACACGTCACCACAGGCACTATGAATACTAAGAGTTCATATAAACTCAAAAAGCAAGTGGACAAATTATAGCAGTAAAAGTCCTGGCAAGCCTGACCCTCAAGGTTTTGGAATTCGGTACAGTATTTGGGGTATCACCTTACGGACGTGTTCTTCTGCTCTTCCCTATACAGCCTTTACTAATTACAGTAGGAATCAGAACCTGGGGCAAGATGAATGCTTAATCTTATATGGTAAAGCAACACTTGTGAGTTTGTATGCTAATGACTAGCTGGACTTTGATGTTTAATAGAAATTCTCTGAAAGTTCTCTTCCTCCTAGTCAATGAAGATCCATTAAAATAAATATTCTTTGTAACACCTAGGCTGGATATTGCCTTTGATTAAAATTAAAGCCTTCAATTTCAGCTACAGTCCTCTTTGGATTGAATATGTCTAACCCTCTTCCTGATGAAGGAATAAATGAAAATGGTATTTTGAACTTATTGAACTGCTTTTATAATGACATCTTTTTAACAGGCTGACAAGTCAAGTGTGCTTATGCAAAGCCAGACAGGATACGTAAGTTTAGAATATGAACTTATGCAACTCGTTATCATTTTTTCTAATTATACTAGACAAAAAGACAGGAAACAAAGTAATGAATAGTTTTCTTTCTTTCATTTCTTAATTATCTTGCTACATTTAATTTTTTTTTTCCCTGACTGTTCCAATTACAAAGAAGTAGCACAAAGTTGTCCTAATGTGATTGCCTGAATATAAGATCAACTCTGAGAATCTTTTGAAATAAGAAGTACTTTCATAAGATCATCTCATCAGTGGCAAAAAGTTCAGTTGCAAAAGCAAGGATCAAAGACATCACACATGGTCTTTGAACTCCTGGATGCGGGTTATCACTGAACTTTTTTGCTTCCAGTCAGCACTGCAGCCTGTATCTGTGATGGTCTCCGTTATTGTACACATTGGAACTGTTGACTTCTTAGAAAGTAAAACTAGCAACCTCACAATTTATTTAAGAATGGCCAATTACTCAGTCTTAAAACAAAACAGTCCGTGTGAAAAAACTTACAGAATCTATCTTAGTATACAAATATCAATGTTCATTTTAGCTCTAATCCTCTACTTTTTTCTTCTATTAAATAGCTGTCATGTGGTCACATATAGTCTAAAGGAAATTAGAACTTCTGTTCCAGTTTCAGTAGATTTGCCTTAGTAAGGGCTATCAGGTAGGTTTTTACTAGCTATGTTCGAGATAACTGGGACAATACTTTGCATTTAAATTTTGTTTCCATTCAAGCAATAGCTGATAGGCTTCTGTAACAAAACAAATTAAAAAACTGCTGAAGAATCTTTCCTACTACTTTCATACTTACACGTAAACAGATACACATCCACAATTACTTTTTAAATCTACAGGTTTGGGGGAAGGGTGGGAGTGTATTTACACAGAGTCCTGAATAAAATGATGGAACTTTTGTGAGCCTAACACCTAAAGAGAATGAGACATTGTGCTAGAGGCATCTACCAGAATCTTTGTATTGTTCCAGAGCATTAAAAAAAACCAAAACAAAAAACAAACAAACAAACAAAAAAACCAAACCCAAGAGAACGCAAGCAAACTTCATTCTGAACTGTATTACTCAGTCTTGATTTCACTAAAAGATCTACAGGGGAATGCAACGTATGTCAGGAGATTTATCTTACAGATGCTTTTAAGAACGTGGGTTTGGCATATTAATCGGCAAAATGATGTGGGTATATTCTAAGTGCATTATTCTAAATTTCATTGTAACAGAATATATTTATGTGTACAAAACAATCTGGAATTTTCATCATTTCTTACAAATCATTCTTTACAGAATTTCCATCTATTAAACATCAAGAGCAGCTTCATTTTTAGCCGACTAAAAATTTAAAATTAATTATACTCAACTCCAGAGAGATGACCTGTTGCCCAAATTAAGTTATTTAACTGCAAAATATGAAGTCACTGAAACCTTATTTCCAATTCACAGCAGAAACTACAAAATTACCTAGTATCTGCTACCTAATATGTTCTTTTTGGCTTAGGTTTTTTTTTTGCTATCTTTTTAGCGCACAAGTCCAAATACTATGTTGTACTCCATTTACATGGAAAACAGTTACATCACATTTAAAGTTACTACAGTCTTTTTGTCTAATGCTTACAAGCAGTGATGTTTTTTTCTAGATTTTAAATTAACCTAAATTACCATTCTTGCAATAAGTAATATTCAGGGTAAAAATCATATATTTGCAAGATAAATGCGAAATTTGCTCAGCAGTCTAATGTCTACTTAAAATAAGTCATCATCCCTCCTCTTACAGAAGTCCCTCAAAGCTATTCATGAACAAACATGTCACTGTAGGTAACCGTGCTCAAGACAGAGCATCTACCATACCAAAACTGCAGAGATAGCAAACCTGTTGAATAATATCAAGTCATCAGCATCCACACATACGGCAGCTCCGCTACTACTGATCATTCACTCTACCAGTGTTAGAAACACAATCAGGAAGAACGCACTGTAAGTTGTTTGTTTTTTTTTCAAACACAGCTCAGTTACTCACCCAGAACAGGCTTTCGTTCCTGGGGTATCCCATCCCCTCAGTTCCCTATGCAGCCCCATTAGAGTTCCCATCATAAGAAAATGCTGAGGGCAAAA
>VYZM01007952.1:3833-21514 GCA_013398915.1 Dromas ardeola
CCCCCCGGCTTTGCGCGGGTGGCCGCTGTGGGGACCCGCCTGAAGGGAACGGGCGGGCTGCGGCCTGCCCGCGCCTTCCCCGCCTGCCTCAGCGCCCCCCGCAGCGGCTCCGAGGCGGACGAGTAGTGAGAACAGTGGGTAACGCCAGTCGAAGGAGGGCGGCATGCGTTTACTTCCCTTTTGGAGCGTTTCTTCTCGTTGCTGAGGGCTCTCTTATGTAACTTGACACTGCGGTCTCAAGAGAAGTTTTCCCTGTTTTCAGTTGACCTCATTTCAGTGCGCTAAATAAAATACGCGCAGTTGGTGGTTTAAGCGCTATTTCAGAATTTGCTGTGGGCCAGTAGATCTTTGTTTCTCTAAGGTCTATTACATAGCCTGTAGGAGTTTATAGTTTTCTGAGAAAAAAAAAGTCATTCTCCTCACATGTGGAAGACATTAAATGGTATCTGTTTCTGCTGCTTGTTCTGCATTCTTACGCTGTCATTATTTCAGAAAGTGAACATACATGAATTATATATAAACAATAAAGCTATTGGATTTTATTTTCATTTCTCTGTAGAGAATAGAAATAAGGTCATGACTATGTCCTGAGAATGTGAGGATTGCCGAAACACACAGTAGACACTTTCCACAGAAAAACAGTACATATCAAGTAACTGTTGAGTCATAAAACCCTTAAGTTAGTATAAGCAGATGTTGGTTACTGCTCACATTGATGGGAAGTATATAATCACCACCCCTATAACCACACACTGTCCATTTCTGGTTCAAGAACTTCCCCGAAAGCCTGTTTCTAATTTTATGGAAACCCTTTGAAATTTGGCAGAGTTTTCAAAAGTATGTAGGGGAAAAAAAAAAGTCTGCCAGAGGTTTGGCTCCAACTGTGAAAACAGACACTGCTTTTTCAAACTCCTCTCCTAGATCCACTGACCAACACCCAGAAGAGAGAATTTACATTCTTTTAGAATACGGCACGAAAATGAAGGTCTGTATGCTGCTGAATTCAGCTTTTGGTAACGTTTACATCTGTTGTTTTAAACTGTCAGCTATTGCATAAGGCCAGGCTCTGATGGGTAAGTATTTGTTTTAAAGAAAAAGGAAAGGGAAGTCTTTTCAAATGTACTGCAGGGACATTTTTGCTTGTTGCTTGGATGGATTGGAGAGAGTGGGAGGATTTAATTATTTACAAGCTATAGAATTGTGCTTCAGGCAATAGTAGAAATGTAATTATTGTTTGTTTCTGTCCTGCAGACCCGGCTAAAAATCATATTTGGCGTGGTTATATGCCTTTTGCTTTCCTTATTACTTATGTGTATTATACTGCTTCCATCAAGAGGTAAGGTATTTGTGATCTAATGTAGTGTGAAAACAGAGTATCTTTAGCTACTAAGGTTCACAAAAGTTTGTCAAATCATCTTTAGGATTGTCCTGTCAGAATTGTTATGGCTTTATAACGTTACAGAAATGTACTGACAACTGAAATATCCTGAAGGTAGGATTGAAATGCCAGCACATGTTGAAACAAGCAACTCCTTGAAGAGAAAAGCACCTGAATTAACTTCATTGTGCATGATATATAATGTTCTTAGATAGGACTGCAAAAATAATTCTCAGATCTCTTCATATTATGTTATTTTTTGTGTCAGGGGTTAGGACACTCTCACAAACTGTCAGTAATTTCCTTTAGCTTGGTGGACTTGTATTTGTTTTTAAATGGTTGTGTAATAATTACAGAAGTTCTCTATCCAATTACAAGTTAAACATATTGTTGTAGGCAGGATATGATGAATTGTTTGTGAACATATTTAAGATTGTATTTGAAAATTAAAGTCAGCATTGTATAAAATCAGGATGCGTAGTTTGCTCTAGTATTATTATGCCAGCTGTAGGTAAATCAACACAGTGTGATCTGCCGAGTCCTCCAGTAAAGCTTGAAGTGAGTGTGGTTTGAAATTTATAGCCTGAGTGGCACTGACTTGGTGGTAAATTTTTTTCTGTGGGAGGTGTAGTAAAGGCAATATAAGTATTTACATGGCCCTTTCACTGTAACGGATTAATTGAATGCCTCTGAAATAATTAAAATAGTAATAAAAAGCCTATAATCCAGTAACTGTGTCTATTTAAAGGAAAAAAATTTCTATTATTATTCTTTGTTCACGTGTTGGCAGGGTGACTGAAATGAAGAAATTAGTTTTGCATTTACAAAGTCAGCTATCTGCTTAAGTCTTGTGAAAGTTAAGTCCTGTGGTTAATACGCAGGTTTTGTGAAAGGTGAAATCTCTTTTCTACCTGATATTCCTGTGGAATATGGTTATCACGGGTTGTTCCATTCAGAGAGGGGTTGGAGGTGTCTGAAGCAGTTAGGGTTCATTTTGTTATGCAACATGTGAATATGAGGATAGATTCTATCAAGGTGGGAGGCAGTGATGGAAAGAGGCATCAACTCAGAATGGTAAGTTTGACTTTTACTGTCAATGATGGGGTACCAGATTTTTTGGCTAACTTAAACGTGGTCAAGTCTGAGCTTTTGATACTGGATAAATGTATGGTATCAAGTCAGACTTACTGAATTACCAAGTCTGCATGTTAACACAAGACAGAATATTTTTATGAGATTTAAATAAAAGAGAGCAGTGAGGAAATAAAGAGGCTGGAGACCAAACATTGGTTTGGCAGCCTGAAGAAGTTGCTAAAGACCATGGAAGGTACCGTAGGAGGAATTCAGTGTATTTCTGCCTTCTGAAGTTATCACATACCTGCTCACTGGTCTTAGTCTGAGCCTCTTCAGTACTGGAGCCATTACAAAGAACTCTTTTTGTCTCTATGGTTCCTTGAAATTGCAGCTTGGTAACCAGTCATATCAGAGATGACATTTAGATCCAGTAGGATGATAAAGAACTTACCTTGCTTTACAGAATGATTTGAAGGAGCATTTTAGACAATTGTGGAATAAACAATTATGTTGAACACACAGTCACGTTGAACACGTGTGATTGTGGCTCTTATTCTCAGATGGAACTGTATGTGCTGCAGTTATCTGTTTAAATGCCTAAACCTATTTGAATTCTTAGTAGTCTACTAATCACTTGTAAAAGGAAGAAATATAAATTAATTTTGCAGTTATAAATTTTGCAAGTCAAAGACAGACAGGAAATAGCTAATGTTGTTTCTACATTCCACCTCACTACTGCTTATCTGGCAGGATGTAGCAATCTAGAAAGACAATTAATTACATATGAGAAACGTATAGACACAGAGCAACTAAATTTCTCCTTAAGAAACAAGCAAAGAGAAATGTCATCTGTAATTCTGAAAGAACTGGAAGAAATGTTTAGTTCTGGTTTCATCTGCTAAGTCTCTAGTAATTTCATGCTCTTCAGACTTCTCCAGATGTGATAGCTGGTTTTTGTTTACACATGGAGGAGTATGAAAAGGTGAAAAATTCTCAAAAGTTATACTCAAAAATAATTTTCTGTTTGGAGAGGATAGTAAGGGGAAAATACTTAGTAGTGTTTATTACACAATTTCTGTGGGGCTGAGAAGAGCAAGGCAGGCAATCTCCATATAGTGAATGGCATCTATGCCTAAGAAATTAGTGACAGTTTTTTGACATTTCTTTGAGTTAGGAATGTGCTGTGTGTTTTATCTTACTGTGATAACCCTGCTATGATAACCCAACTCTAAACAGTTCAGAAAGGTTCTTTTCGCTTGTACACTGCTGTACATAGTCCTGTTCTTCTGCAGCATAAACGAGAAAGAAAATACCTGTCTGCAGTTGAAAAGCAATAGTGGATCTGGAGGCAGAGTTACAATTAACTGAATGTATTGCTTAGGCTCCGAATTAATCTTTTCTTCTGCTATTTTAAATGAATATCCAGAATCCTGCCTGTCAGTATTTTTGTTCCCACTGTACACTTGACCTAGGCCTGAGACCAAGACCTTGATTCTCTAATGTTGCAGATGAGGTGATGGGGCATACTTCTCAGCCAGGAAGCGGTCAGCAGCCAATTTCTTAGGAACTGGTGGTGTTCTTTGCTACACCCCAGCCAAATCCATTTTCTGACTCAATAAATGCCTCCCTGGTTTCTGATGCAACGTCAAGCAGTGTGGTTTCCAACATTGTGGAGTGGAAGAAAAATGCGTCCGGTCAGGAATTCTGTTGCTGGCAGTGAATTCCGATGGAGATGGTGCTGTTAATTGCTGCTTTCTAATTGAAATGTGTGCCTGGATATTTGACTTAAAACAGAAGTAAAGTTAAAGGGAAATTCTCATCTTCTTGGCCATCTATCAAAATTGGCAAGTGACAATTAGAGATTATAAACTCTCAGCTGTTGCTGCAGTTTCTTGTGACTGAGTATCAGTAGATTACTGTGACAGTGTGCTTCCACCAAAATCTGGTGGTTCAGTCTTAGCTACAAGTTCAGGCTTAGATCTAAGTAATAGTGTAAATCTAGCTACTGTGATCTGTATGCTGGTGGCAGAGCACTATCATAACATTATTAGAACAGAGTAATAAAAAACAATATTAAGATAGATTAGACTAATTCATACCTCTTCTTCTTAGTACTTTAGATTGTATAAAAATTGGTAGGATTTCATGCTAAAATCTTTCTAGATAAATTTGCAAAAACTAATACGCTCCATTAGTTTATATTCCCTTAACAGGGTTCAGTCTCCTATACTTGTGCAGCTGTGATCTGTGACAATACTCCTAGGACTGTGGAGCTGGGTGGGCCTTTTCTTTCCAAATCTGACTAGTGCTTTGAAGAAACACTTTGTCGCTTAGATTCCTAAATTGGCATGAAGTCCTTAACCAAAACAGGCTCTATTAATTTTCTGTGCTTATTCACATGCTGGTGGCAAAATAAATACTCTGGTTTAGGACTAATTTAAAGGGGTTACCACAACAATCTTACCTCTCCAAGTCCATGCTTAGAAATAATGTATGATGGGTATGATCTAAGGTAAATTTTTATACTAGCTTTTCTTTATAGTTTCTGAAAACTTAAATTTCAATAACTGAAAGGGATTATAACGGTTTTTTCTCAGTGTATAGTTAGAGAGAGGCATTTTTCTTTTCCTGGACCCTTATCACTATGAGAGTCAGTAGTAACTAAATCATTCCCATTCTAGCGTTCTCTAGCTTTCTATATACAGTTTCTGTTCCTAACAGTAACTAGAGCTGGATCATGCTGCAGAACATGACTTGTTCAGACTTCATCTTTTCTTCTCATTACAAAGGATGTTTTTGAAGTAACGTTCACTGTGAAAGCAGTGGCACACCTCACAAAAAATTACTGAATGTAATGTAGGTATAGAAAAGCAGGTTCAGGTGATGTGGAGCTGAGTGTGACCAGAAGTTCTGGAGCAGGGTCAGGAGTGTTGGAATTAGTCTCAGATGCTGAACTGGGCTGTGGTTTCCGCAGGTGGTAGGCTGTCTTCCTGCATATGTTGAAGGAGTTTGTGCTTCAGCTGTTCAGCATCAGACCACAGAGATGAGAATGGACATTCCGGTCCAGAGGCAGAATATAATGCCATCTGCAAGCTGGCTGTCCCTAGATGCTAACCAGTTCATTTTGGCAAGTCATCTATTTGCTGTGTAGCAGTGGATGCTAAATAAAATACATATAAAAATGTATATATATTAAATACATATAAATACATATAAAATACCTATATATGGCTAGATATATAAAAATAACAAATACAGAAACCAGAATAGTTTCTTATTATTATGTACATTTCATTTAATTTGGCAGGGATAGACACAATTTATATGGATGCGCATTAGACCATGTTGTTGAATGAGCCAGCAGGGCTTTGAAAGCACAGAATCACAGAATGATAGGGGTTGGAAGGGACCTCTGGAGATCATCTAGTCCAACCCCCCTGCCAGAGCGGGGTCACCTAGCGCAGGTTGCACAGGAATGCGTCCAGGCGGGTTTTGAATGTCTCCAGAGGCGGAGACTCCACCACCTCTCTGGGCAGCCTGTTCCAGTGCTCTGCCACCCTCAAAGTAAAGAAGTTCCTCCTCATGTTTAGATGGAGCTTCCTTTGGTCAAGTTTGTGCCTGTTACCCCTTGTCCTGTTACCGGGCACCACTGAAAAGAGCCTGGCCCCATCCTCCTGGGGGGATTTGCAAGGGTTGTGTTGGTCTACGTACATCCAGTCTTTGAAAGGGAATAATCCTTATCATAAAAACAGAATTTCACAGTGATAGATTGGTGTGCATAAAGTTAATCTGAGTTTAATATAATTGATAGTTCTGCATTCTGTGTTTTATTAAGCTCTCTCACAACAATTAACTGAACAGTAAAGGAGAAGGTATCTGCATAAAGTCAGTGGCAATTAATAGATGCTTACTGTCTTTTATCACCCGAATTGTACATGTAAATTGAATACCCTCAAATATATGAGTAATTATAATCATGGAATATACAAAGCAATTTACAGTGTGAAGAAGAATAACCCAAATCAGTGCACAGAGAAATACAGAACTGCACCCGGTAAATGAATGTAAAGGACCACAAAGGATTAAAACTGAAACAGTGGGGTGGTGAAGGGAAAAGAGCAAAGATGAAATTTGGTAAGCTTTCATGTCTGTGGTTGGCTCTGCTGTTTGCTTCCTCTTTGTCCCTGGACATCTTTTTTCATCTTTGTTATTTCGTAGAGAAATGAAACGCAATGAAAGAATTTACCAAGCCTACCAACAACCATCCAAATCAATGTCTTTATAGTGCTGCAGACATGTACAGTACTTTTCATGTTAGGGTTGATCTGTGAGCAGACATTTTGAATACTATTATTGAACCAGTCTTTAGTTACAGAAGAAAGAATCAGCAACAATTATAGAAAACAATTAAAGATGCTGCTTTTAATTAAAGCATTTAAATATATCTTCTGTTGCCTAGAAACAAGCATTCTAAATTATAAGTAATCAAGTAAGAAATAGTTGTGTTCAGATTTTTTGCAGTCCACTGGTAGAAATTCAGATAGGAGTGGACACATTTTGAAAATCATTAGCAGTCATAATACATTATCGCAGAATATTAAGTATGTAAGGGTGAGATGGCTAACAGAGTAAAGATTTAAATTAGAGCTGTGAAAATTAGACCAGAGATGAGACACTTGTGATATTGCTTGTCTTTTTAGTAAAAAATCCTCTTAAACTGAGAGAAGGAACCAGGAAATTTTACCAGATTAAGGTATCAAACAGAACCACAAAATTAAGCCACCTATACACACAACTATGGATATAGATCTTAACAGTGGATTTCTTTTGCTAATAGGCATATTCACTTAGAGAATTTAAACTGAAAGCTAGTGATAAGTAATTATCACTCAATGTAAACAGAAGTGGATTCTTCTTTGGAGTTATTTTCTATGCATCTTTTTAAGAGCTTGCCATCTTTTGTGCTGATCATTAGCATATCAAGGATCTCTAATATGTAGTCATGGTATTAGCAAGGGGAATTAACTTCTTACTGAACTTCTTGGGATATTTTCTGAACATATTGCTAGCTCAGAGTTTATCCTAATAGGTTTTTGCCTATGGATTGGCATTCAGTTTTATTTCTCATGACAGCTTTCTTCTGCATTAGTGCAGACAAGGCTAGTGTCAACAGTCAACCTGACATGTGTATTCTACAGTAAGTAATAGTCACTTAGCAGAAGAAAACATGTATTATCATTACAAAGCACCATAGAAGAGAATATGAAGAAACGTTTCCCAGGAAGTCAGTGTGATCTTAACAGAGAGGGCAGCTGTAATGAGGAAGTGATGGAGCATGATATGAAACCTGAGGGCAGCGAGTCATCCTGATTATCTGGCTGTCATCTGAGAGCTCTGAAGGAACAAACAGAGGAAGTGACAGAGATCTACTAGGCTGCTGAGTGACAGCCCCACTACCTCTGAAGACCATGGCAAAAGTCCCCTTATTTTTAAAGGAGAAAAGCATAGAATCCAGAATGCCTAGACTTAAAAGCTGCCATTATTATGGTACTGAACTTTAAAAACTGGCCTTTATCAGAAATGTTCCTGTGTCTTTTTAGGATTAAGTACTTTAAGTACTCTTTCTCTTGTGACCTGCATAGTTTCTCTTACTGGCTTTTTATTACATTTTTATAATGGAATTTTTCATTTCCATGCACTTAGCAAGCCAGCATTTTCAGCATTACCCTCTTCTTATCCAGTTAATTGTCCTTAAATTTTGTTTTTAAAATCTGCCCTAGCTTAAGGTGTTTAGCTTTGGGAAGAAACATAGTCAGACAAGAACCGCAAAACCAGCCACAGTTTTGTCCATTATTTTTATGCGACTCTCTGATCTGCTTAGAAGTCAAGTATCAGAGTACCTGTCTTCTCTCCAAAATCATTGCCAATTTTCTTTTGGAGCATTAAATAAAAAGTTGAAGTTTGGGCTTACTCATTAATTTTCAGCATTATTTTTACCTGCATGCCTTCATACGTTTCTTTCATGTGGCTACTAAGAAATATGTGTGGATGGTGATTATTTTGCAAGCCCTATGTCCATCTTCTAACACTGGTTGATGAGGCATTTGTGAAATTTGGCAGTAGGGGTCTGTAGGCACATCCTGTTGTTTGACTCTGTTGTTTGTTGTTTGAATAGGTGCAGGTCCCTATTAAAATAGTTGTCTCTACATACCACACAAGTTCATGAAACCTGTGCTTTAAACAAAACTCTTAATTGTCTTTTCTGCAAAAGATGCTTTTTCTTGGACTCACAGGTTCTGTAAGTCTGAGTGAACCAATGACTGGGTGAAATTATCTAGTTTTTAATTTTGTATTCCTAAAGGTGAGTCCTTCAGAGGCTAAAGGACCTTATCAGAACAGTAACAGAGAACGTTCTTTTCTGCTGTGCCTACTTTGCATACCTCCAGGATTATGCTATCCTTGCTGTTCCCTGGTGCTAAATATAGCAAAAAGGAAATATTGGACGAGTAATTACTTCTTTTTTTTTTTTCCACTTCAAAGCATTGCATTAACTTTCTGTCTTATACTTAGTTGTCAACACAGATGATGGTCCCAGAGCTCTTACACTAGAGGATTATCTGAATGGAAACTTCCAATATAAAACATTTTTTCCATATTGGGTGTCAGGTAAGTAAAACCTTTTTCTCAAATATACATAAGCCTTTCTAGAATGTATTTCCAGACTGGCTTACACAGACTCAGAAATGTATTTTTCTTCCAGCTTTACTGTGAATGAATGCTGACTATGAAATTAAACAATCTGCTAGTCAAAACTTATGGTTGAAATTTACTCTTCTGTCAGTCATTCTAGAAATTCCAGGTATTTGATGTTTCAACAGACATATCTGAGTCAAGCATAAGCTATAATTTTACAGAGGCCTTCAGTGTTTTATTTCTTTTACTGTCATACTC
This sequence comes from Dromas ardeola, assembly GCA_013398915.1. Taxonomy (NCBI): domain Eukaryota; kingdom Metazoa; phylum Chordata; class Aves; order Charadriiformes; family Dromadidae; genus Dromas; species Dromas ardeola. The sequence goes on from VYZM01007952.1 coordinate 13,237, forward strand.
ATTGCAGCAAGTGAAAGAAGTATGTCAACGTGTCAGCCATTTCTTAAGCAGTCTCCTTTTTTGTGTTCATCACAGAACTTTTTCACTTACTATTTGTAATAATTAAGGTAGCCTGTCTTACAGGCCCTGTTCTTTGTTGTCGGTAGTTCCTAGCTCTGCAGTGAGCTCAACTGTTGTTATTGCACTTAAGGAAATGCTGACACTGCTGAAATTCCTGAGTTCCAATGCATTGCATAGAAAATAAAGTTGAATTTCTAAGCAAGTTCCTTAAGGTGGAAGATAAAGACATGAAGTTAGTTGCTGCTTATGTATGTTTGTGTGTGGCTGAAATACTCGTCTTGTTATAATTGAATTGCAGCAGCACCAAAAGGCTTGAGCTAGGTTGGATTACCTTCTAGTCCACACACTGCTACCACTCCTATCTATGCACTGCCTCAAGCAATTATTATTCTTTGACTAGATACAAGAAACATACTACTGTTCACATGGAGTCTTACCAAGTTAGTTTTAACCCACAATTTTAGAACTGAACTGAAGCCTCCCAGGACATTGCTAGCAGCAGTTCAAGTTTTACACTTAGCAATTTGAAGTATGTTGATATCACTTGTACAATTTAAAAAGTCAGTCACCATTTGTTGGAATTCTGTCTGAAGTACATAGGCAGCATATTACATAAACCTAATATTTTCCTTCCTTCTTTATATCCTTCTCACTCAGACTTATCTTTCCTTTTAACAGTCACAAAACTCACGCAAAAGTCATGCTATAGATTCCATAGATAGTCATGCCTACAACATTCTATATGCCTACTTTTCTTCTGAAAAAGGAGATAAAGTTGAGTATCTCTTCCTAAGGGGACCTGAGATAACCACAGATGATGTTAGGCATCATCATGATGTTATGCATCATCATGATCTTATGCAGCCTGCTCAAAAGTTGCACGGGTGATCTAATTTCCTAAAAGTGAACACCTTATGCAATGTTTCAGGTTGCTTTTAAACTTTTAAAGTCTCTCTCTCTCTCTCTCTCTCAAGCTACACCAATTCCTTCTCTCTGTTTACAGCAGTAAAAATAACTATGTGAAACTAAAATTCTGATCTTCATTCTCCTCCAAACTATGGCTCAGGTCTTGATTGAGCACAAGTAGGGTTAAATTCTGTTCTCATTGAAGGCCACTCACCCTCGCTTTGTAGGACCTGTATGAGTAAGGATGGTATCATTTATGTAGTGTAAGTTACATGGTGCTGCTTTTACCTGCAGAATCTGTACAAATCAGAATATTCTGGTGAAATTAGAAGCAAAGTTCTCAAATGTTTTCTTTAAAACATTTAAATTGTAATACTGACCTTCTAATGGGTCTGTCCCTGGTATTCTTGATCAGACGTTACTGACAATAGAATCTGGCATTTAATTATGAAGTTAACTAGCTGATTCTGTGTGCAGTGTGTAATCTTGAGAATATACTCAGGAACCCTGAAGACAGTTTGTTGATAACTCTGTACCTTGGCATCATTAGAAGAAAAAAATTTTTATGTAGATGCCAAAAGATAATTGCTCAAAATCTATTCACTGACAGGAGCGTGAATACTTTCATAAACGGATCTGTTCTATAGTATCTTCTGTGCAAGGTAACAGCCCTTTTATCTTGTTTATAAAGATAATGAATATCTTCATCAGTCTGCAGAAGATGATATTATTCTTTACAATGTTGAAACAAACTACCCAACTACCATCATGACTAACAGCACAATGGTACGTACCTTTTCAGTTAATAAAAAGGCAGCAAAATGCATTTGCATTTCAAGTAATAGTTTAAGAGTGAGTGGACTAAAACCTGACTCATCAAATACTTATTTAAAGTTTTTTTACTAGAATCTAATCTACCTCTTAATCTTTCAGAAACAAGTTAATGCTTCAAATTATGTGTTGTCATCCGACAAATATTTCATAGCTCTGGAAAGCAATTATTCAAAGGTAATTATTTTAATATATGGCTTAATGAAACGTTTGGTTTCATTTAGTATTTTGTTGATTGTGCTTGCCATGAATAAATACTTCTTGTACTTTCTTGAGAAAGGGGTAGGCTGTGAAAAGGCAGCTGATTATTTTTAATTAGATTATCTTTTTCCAAGTTAATAATAATATTTTCTTGATTAATTTTTGCAGCTGTGGAGATATTCTTATACAGCATCATACCACATTTATGATCTCATATATGGGTAAGGCCTGATAGTTCTTACAGAGAGCTATGGTGAATACTCTGTAGTGATGTGCTTGCAAGCGTTTCTATTGAAAAACTCCATAGTAATGTGACTACCACCCCTTTGCTTTTGCCTGAATCTGTCAGGTTACTTGTTTGCCTGAAAAAAATGGCCTCTAAGAAAGTCATACAGTCCTTTCATCTACTCATCCAGGTATCTGGACTGGTTTATATTTCATGCCCTAAAATTTTCACTGCTCAAGATTCTCATCTTTTTTTCTTCTTTGTATAATTTTCTCCCACTCTATCTTGGCTGCTTGAGTCAGCCTTAGTCTCACACCTGATATCTCCATGCCCTTCTGTTATCTTATTCATCCTTTTTATGGTTGATCTAATCTTTAGCTTTCCTCAGAAGTTTACAGCTTCTCCCATGGCATTTGGTCTCTTTCCCAAGATCTTCCCCGAACCACTTCTCTTTCCACCTAAGTTCAAAGGAGGCTATCTGCCTCCCCAGTCACCTTTTTATGCCTTAAGTAGCAGCATGACCAAATGCTTCATAGTTCTGAGCAATAGGGACTGCACTGTGCTTCTCTATTCTTGGGAAACTGTTGGCTCAAGGTGACAGGAAAAGATTGCTGCAAGCTAATGTGAGTAGAGAGGTACTGCATGTTGGTCGTGATCCTTAACAAATGTTGTAACTGCTGCTGTTACGCTTGCCTCAGCATGCTGTATCCTGAGTTCACATTTCCCAATGACTTGCTGAGACTGTAATGCAGCCTGCAGATAGAGCAAATGACTGTAGATGCTTGTGCAGTATGTAGAACAGATAAAGGCTGGCTTCTTAGGCTGTTGAATATGTTTTCCAAAGGGTTGAGTTGTAAGTCTTTACCAGCACTGGTGCACACCATCACATTACTGCATGTCTCACTGCCTGCCTTAATTTTGCATTGCTCAAGAAACAAAAAGCTGTTAGAAAATACAGTCCTTCATTAATTTTATGTGAATGTACAGTATAATGATCCATTTGCATTATACACAAAAAGCCATCTCAACCTCTTTCCTTTTTTTAGTGGTTTTGTAACAGAAAATCAGCTTCCACATAAAATTCAGTATATATCCTGGTCACCGGTTGGACACAAATTGGTCAGTAAAGATAACGAAGCACTAGAATGATTTTCCTTTGTGTGGCTAGAAGACATTTATTTGCCTTTGGTTATTATTTTGTTAGGCAGTATTTTTCACAGGCCTGTGTGTATTAACTTTGTTTGTGAGCAAGAATGATGAAGAAAACAGTTTTAACTTGTTAAAGTTCAACTTGTCTGTGTCTTAGTAGAAGAATCGATGTTCTCAGCTACGTTATGGGTTTCAGTTTGCTAGCCAGTCTCTTATCAAGAATTGAGCATCATACTTGTGTAGAGGATTAAGTGTAGTTTCAAGGCCTGAAAGCCATTGTGTTTTCCTTTGACACTGTATAACACGTGAGTTTACTGTGGACATTAAGAGATACAGTATTTAAAACATTTTCTAAATTTTTTACTCTAGGAAATGTCTGCCAGATTCTTATTACAAAAAAACATGTGTTTTTTTCTTTTTTTATTTAATAGCTATTTGATAGCTAAGTATGTATTTCTCAGTAATTATAACAGACCTATTGCATATAGTAACAAGTTTATAAACTTTTTTATTCTTGGTTCCAAAGCATCAGCTCAATAATAGTGGTTTTTTAACTACTTATCCAGTATTGACAAAATATTTGTGCAAAAAATTTTAATATACTAATTTCAGAAAATAACCAGGGAGTGGGATAAATATGAATAGAAAACTTATTAGGAATTTTTTTCCATGTTCTAGGAGAGTATTAGTTGTCTCAATTAATTTAAATATTGTTATTTTCTTTACCAAGAATTCTGAAGACAGAACACAGTTCTGTGTGTTTCAGGTACAGATAAACAGATAGTTTCCTGTCTTCCTAGAAATAGTGGTCTGTGATGTTTTTATATAATAGTCCTTGTATTGTATCTGAGAGATTTAGGAGTTGCTTTGTTTTTCATTTAAAGCACAAACTAGTTAAAACATTACACTGATGTTGCTAACTAATGTTTATGGCCTCAAAAAGCATGATTTTCTGAGAAAGCAATGTTTCTGGTGCTTGTTTCTTAACCACATGTCCATTCATTTGATTGAAATTTAGAAATACCCAAGACATGCAAGCATTTCTTGCAAGAACTCTCTTTGGATAACTAATTTACTAGAAAGGAACAAACCAGCCCAGACAGAGTAAAACCTTTTTTTTGTCTCATCTCACGTCACCTAGGTCTTTTGACAGGTTTAGGAAAGTTAAGTTATTTTCTTTTTAGTCATTGTGTATTTATTTTTATCTTCTACTTTTGGTGGAAGCAGAAGGAAAAGTCACAAAACACTTTGTCTGAGGGTCTCTTAAAAAACACAACAATTTGAATAAGTTTCAAAGATTTTTTTTTTATTCATTATTTTCCACACCAAGGCTAGCCACAGAATCCTCTGAAGTTTATTAAAATCAAAGGGGTTGTTCAGGATTTATTCTGACATAGTTGGACATAGAATCTGGCCTGTAATGTATAATTTAGTTACTGAGATACCTACTGTTGCAGAATTTGCAAGGGGTTTTAGTGTAGCATTTTATTTCACGTTTTGTATTCATTATGTCTTCTTCTTGTTGTAATGTAAGAGCACTGACTGCAGAAGATCTTACTCTAACCTCTGTTGTTGGTGCCTATACTCATAAGAAACACTTTCTTGTCTTTAGGTATATGTATATCAGAATAATATCTATTTGAAACGAAGTCCAAGAGAGGCACCAATTAAAATAACTAGTGATGGAAAACAGAATGAAATATTTAATGGGATTCCTGATTGGGTCTATGAAGGTAAGTAAATCTTGAAGGGCAACAACTAACCGGTTAAATGCTTTGTTTGTATTACCTGGTTCTCACAATCCATTCTAAAATATTTCTAATTATACATTATTTTTAGACCCCTAAGAATTACTTCATTTTCATATTTTATTTGCCATACAATGACTGCATTTTGTGTTCATAGTGTGTAACCAAAATCCTGAGTCTTTTGTTACTGCAACTATATGAGAACTTTACAAATTGAGCGTCCTTCTGCTGCACAGGCAGTGATTGGGAATTAAGCTTAAATGAAAGTCTTGATTTTGGTGAAAATTTGGCACTTCAGTGCACTAAAAAAAAAATTAAAAAAAAAACCCACATGCACAGACGAGAAACCCAAGTGTGTTAAAATAGGATCTGTGTGCCTGTTTTGAGAGTTCTTAAGGCTTTTCAGAATTGAGACGTATTGCAGTAAGTTTGGTGTTATTTATTTAGTATAACTTTCTTTATATGTCTAGGTTGCTAAGAGTACAATGCTAAAATAGATTAGAGGATAGATTACAATGATAAACTATTATGATTTTTTTTTTTTCCTTAGAGGAAATGCTAGCAACAAAATACGCACTGTGGTGGTCTCCAAGTGGAAGATATTTAGCATTCGTACAATTTAATGATTCTGACATACCAGTTATTGAATATTCGTATTTTGGTGAGGATCAATATCCTAGGAAAATAATTATCCCATACCCAAAGGTATGTTTTCTCATTCTTTTGACTTACTTTCTGTTGAGAAATGAGTTTCTACAATGATAAAATTAACTGTGCTTAAAAATGGTTGTATTACAGTGGTTAAATCCATTTGGCCTAAATTAATGAAAGAAAACAAACTTAGGCCAAGTTCTGAAAAGGTATAGGTACATTCAAAAGTGTAGATATTTAATAATATCACTGAAATAAATGGAATTACTCATATAAGTAAAAAGCATGTGCAAAAGGGCATGCTTGCATAATCAATCCTTGCTTTTTTCAATTCATTTTACTTATTGTGATGCTTTAACTATGCAGTTGTTATTTTTCATTAAAGTAAATCAATTATAAGACATTTTTTATTTTGAAAAATAAAGGCTATGACAGCTTCAGTTTATTTGCACACTTCATAGAGCCTTTTGATCTCAAGGGGCTTTGGATTTTAACTGCTTTCAAGTACCAGATCTAAGGCAAGATGGTTTTGGGTTGGCATTTTTTCAGCATGTATTAGAGAGCTCTCCTGACTCTTGTCATGTTCATATGATTGCAAGTGATCATGTTTATGTATCTTAAGAAGTTACCCACATGTCAGCTGGGTTACAGTTCTAAAGTAAAGCAGGGTGGTTGAGACCACACATGGAGGAGAATTAAAAAACTAATAATGTATGCAATGAATAAGCAAGCATGAAATCAGTTTAAGCTAAACCATTTTATTTCACAGCTGGGACGTCAAAGAGCACTTGCAATCATGTGAATACACTCCTGGAGTTTTATGCCAACGTAAGTGTAGTGTGCGCTGCAAACAGAATGCTGGTTCCCATCAAGCACGTTTTCTGTATAGAAAGGCACTAAATTTGACTGTTTAAAAGGTTTTCTTCTGTATGTATGAAATGATGCAAAGTTAAGTAATGTACTATCGCAGTAGTGTCACTCTGAGATCTTGTAAGACCTCACTTGCCCTGTTATACTCAACTGAATACATAGTTTGTAACTCCTTTCCAACAAAACGTTTTGTGATTTTCCTTGATCTCAATTGTTCAGAGCCTGATTTGAATAATCTGATACATTTTCTTTGAAGGCTGGGGCTACAAATCCTACTGTTAAAGTGTTTATTGTTGATACTATTTATGCTGAAGCATTTGGTCCTAAGGAAGTGCCAGTTCCTGCAGTTATAGCATCCAGGTAGTGTACCTTCAAATATGTCTTCTCTTTTTTAAAAAAAGTTTTTTCTATTTGTTTTAAATGCGTGAACCTCTGAGTTGTTTTCTGTTTTTAACAACGGAGTGCCATATTCATCTTCTAGATGGAACAGAAGCTAACTAGAATTGTATTTTGATTCTCTCTGTCCATATGATACATTGTTACAAAGGACAAAAAAAACATCCCTAAGACATGGAAGACACATTGTCTTCCACAGAGCAATATGGGGGGTACAATCTGTAGCAATGTTTCTATAATTCTGTTCTTTAATCTACCATATCTTTCTTTTTTTCTTTTATTTTTTAGTGATCACTATTTTACTTGGCTTACTTGGGTAACAGATAGTCGAATCTGTGTGCAATGGCTAAAGAGAATCCAGAATTTTTCAGTCTTAGCTATTTGTGACTTCAAAGAAAATTCAAATACTTGGGAATGTCCAGAGGTAATAACGTTGGAAATAAGAATTTAACATTGCTGAAATTAGCATTTTCTAATCCAATCTAGATAGCTATTTTAACACCTACTGGTTTTGCACAGGTTGCTCTGACTGACTTGCAGAGTATTTTTAATCTTGCCCTTAATTCTTTTAGAAAATAATTGTATGCCTGAATTTTACAGTGTTTGATCACATTCATCTTTTAGCTACTAGTGATACTTTTTTCAATATTTTAATTGCAGGGGGAGGGATGAAAAAATTTTAATTGCACCAACAAGAAATAAAATCACCAAAAATATTTTCTTTTTGGTAAACTTTTTCTTTTTAGTAAATTTTTTTTTTAAATAACAACCAAAGCAACAAAAATAAGAAGAATGCTACTGAGCAGCTTTTAATACTGTTGTTTAGTTCCTTCTTGCTTCCTCATCTTCAAAAGTGGAACCATAAAGGATCTTTATTGCTTTTTAAAGAAAATCTTATTATACTACGTTGAAATTTCATACCAAGTCTGACTGAATCATGTCCTTTATGATTAACGATAAATTAATTGAATGAACATACAGATTAAAGGTAAGGCAGGTTTTCATGAGGGAGAAATTCTTCTGTTTTATCAGATCATACAGTTGGAGAAAGCAGCCAAGTTTTCAGAATCACAATCCCTTTTTCAGATCTGAAAAGAAAACTTCCGGCTAATTGCAACGGTAGCTCTACATTTTGGTTAAATATGTCATTCTATCATTAAGAGAGTTTGGAGGGGAAACCATGCTCTGTCAAGCGGAAGGATAGCTTAGATGGCCTAGCTATCTATACCTATATGTAGAT
>VYZM01007964.1:4035-28228 GCA_013398915.1 Dromas ardeola
TCATGGTTTTAGGTGGCATTTCTAAATTTGATATTTTGAGAGATTTCATCTATTTTGAGACATAATATTGTTTAAAACAAAACCAAAAGATTTACCTTTATTTTAGCAGTGTATTCACCCCTTCCTCCAAAAAGACCAAGACCACCTAACAAAATATCCGTATCAGCACAGAAACGGATAGCTTCTACTGAGTGGGCTGAATAACCCCAGCCTCCTCCATGACCTGCAGAAAAAAACCACAACAAATACAGTTCATCTATCTTAGCCTTTCATTCCGCAAGCTTGATCAGCTTGTGCTATAAAATTTTACTGTGTACATACTTTCAAATCTGTTAACAACACTGTAGTCTTCTTTAGAATAAACTTTCATTACTGCTTGAGTCTCCTCTTCTGTATTTGCTACACCCATTTTTAAGTCCTGCATAGCAGCCAAAGTATCAAGACAACCTAAAAGAAAGCAAAATCAAAAACAACTCAAAATCTCTTACTGTTGATTATAATCAGTCAAATGGAAGTGAATACTAGTTAAGAAGATCAAAGCAACCTAATTGTTTTGTCCCTAAACCACACATATGCTACCAAATATCGTTATAGTTTTGATTAGGTCCAGGTCACTGCTGTAGAATCTCAAGGTTTGCTACTGAAGATCGATTTCATTATTTCATTTAATTTATTCATTTTCAGAACGAGAACAAAGTGTGATTAAATCTATTTTGCAACTTTTCCAATGGTAAATAAATTGCCGTCAACACGTTTTTTCTTTTTTCTTTTTACATCTCCCACGTTACCAAAAAAGAGTTGAAGCAGCAACTGAAATATGGCCAGATTTGAAAGCCTTCAAAAAAGGCATTTTGTTTCATATACATGGGTACCTAACATGCCTTACTTCGACTCAGACAAAAAAAGTTCAAGTTAAAATTTATCACATCTCTAATACACAATGAAGGGAGCAGGACAACAAACTGACCACTCATCACAATCAGTGAGCAAGTGAGCCAAAAGAACTTCCAAAGCTGTGCTTTGAAGCATTGGGTATGTTGCATATAGCCAGTTTATACATAAACACAGTGGGATTATTTTTTGTTTTGGTAGGCTTTTTAGACTACAAAAGAAAGCCAGATTACTCTTAGTGCCCCATTATACAAAACTGCAAAGAATTAAATTGTTATTTTAGATATTGCATTTACTCTAAAATAAAAATAGCTTATTTAAGAGCACTTTTTTCCTGTCTTTTGGAGACTCCAGGTTAACTTAACAGTACCAACTGTATCTGCAGACTGTCCAAAAAGATCACCTAGGAAGATCTTTTATTTTATTATGCTGACCTCTAGTAGCAGGTTCCATCAGAACTCTAAAATCCTCTAGCATCATTAAGATGGCAGAAGATAACTATTTTGATTAAAATTAATGCATGTCAGCCAGATCATAAGTGTTAAGAGCAATGGTGAAAGATTACAAAGTAAAATTTTAACTCAAAAAAGTCAGAAAGCTGTAAGATTACAATTCATTTATACATTAAGTAACGTTTCTTTATTTCATGTAAGCTTCTGACTCATCAACTATAAATGTATACCTAGAATGTGCAAAGCTGCATGAGATCTGGTGGTTAGAGCTTTGGAACCTGTTGGTAGAGCAAGTTCTGGACTCAAAATACTACACCGGGATTGCATGTCTGGAGCTGAGGGAAGTCTGGAATCGGCAACTACTGCATTGTAACTCCACAGTTCCCTAGCGTTCGGTCGAAACCTAGAGCAAGACAAAACAGAGTAAAAAAAACCAAACCTTTCACCTAGTAAAAAACCCACAAAAATCTAACTGATAATTAAATTTTATAAGCTATTTTATATAAATTGTAGATCTGCTAGTACAAACTCTTAAAATTGAACATCATTACACCAAACACACATAAACTTTACATGCTAGCAAACAGAAAGACACAAAAACAGTCTTACTGTACTTCAAACAGTGATATTACGGGTTTACAAATTTCAGAAAATGTTGGACACTTTTCAAAGCTAATAAATATTAAAATGGTATAATCTATTAAGAAGCATGAAGTAACTAGCAAAGTACTAGATACAATGGCAGACGCGCTCAAAAATGATAAAGATGCCAAGTGAAAGTAAAAGGGTTACTCACCTTGAAATAAGAGTAAAAAGATCTTGAGAAATCCAACATATTTTGTTTGGGCTTTTTTAAACGGATAACATCACCTCATGAGTTTTTAAGGGATTATAGAAAAGGGCAGCATAAACAAGGGAATACAAAGACTTTCTATACTACAGATTAACATGGAGAAAAAGAAAATGAAAAAAATGAAGTCTTTGATATCATTATGTAAAAGGAAGAAACAGTTAGAAGACATAGGCCTACGGGAGTGTTCTGAATAAGCTCAAAAGGAACTTTCACTTGGTACACTGTTCTAAAAATCCTAAGGGGGCTAAGATGGCCTAACTAACAGAGAAAAAAATAGTTTTAACTAAAAATATTATAGGACACAATATATATTCAGGATTTCAATGAGTTAGGAATGTGCAAGTTTATACACACACACAACATTAGTTTAACTGCTTGAATTTCACTACTACCTGAAAAAGTCACAAAGCTGTGAAGAAAATCTTTAAAATCTATGTAATCAAGAATGCTGTCTCTCTTTATAGGTGAACTCCCCCCTTCATTTAAATAGGCACGAATAAAAATACTCAGGAATAGTAATTCATATAGCAAATATTTCACTACTAATAGACATATTCTTTAACATGTCTCTCCCTTAGACTGTTTTAGTATTTTCCATTAAACGAGAACGGGATATAACACAGAAATAAATTCGCACAGACTCCAAGAATCCATTCTTCAGTTAAGTATTTAAGCTGTAGATTTAGTTCTACAGTCCCCAAAATTTTGCTAGACAATAAAACACCTCAACCCACATTTACCCCCAATATCTTTAACATGTGACTTCGAACCTCCTCAAGCCAAATAACCATTTTAGTGTGCTGCATCAAGTTGAGTGTCGTCACCTTTTCTCCCCTGAAACTTGCTGCTTTCCCATGGCCATCGATAACTGCATTTTTCATAAATCGAGTCTTTTGGTGTGTTTAATCATGCTGATAATATCATGACTGAGAGCTTTAAGGGATGTGGGTACTACATATACCCACATGTGGGTTCCTTATTTCAAATCTCAGCATGATTTAAGTAAGAAGTGGTACCTAGCTAATGAGATTCCAACAATTCTGGGGATGTGCGTAATGCAGAAGTACAGCCATCCAAGGAACTTCAGATGTCATAAAGGAACACACTTAACATTGAAGCATGCATGTTTGCTAAGAGGCTATTAAGTTCTTGAATCTCAATCTTGGATGAAGACATCCCAAGTAGGATGCAAGCAGCCTACAGACACAATGATCTTTTAACGATATGATCCTACGTGATACTAACTTTTCAAGGTGAATGCAGACTAGCTGGTTCCCTACTTTATTCTAACTGTAAGTGATTATTCTTGTTTTGCCTGAGTCTTCAAACAGTTTAAACACCATCCATCACTTGCACTCAGATGACAGTTCAAATTTCTCTCCCAAATCATTATAGAAGAATTGGATGTTATAAGTCTGTTTGGAACAGGGGCTTACGATCTACACCTGCTCAAAGACTCCACTGAAAGCAACCACCCCAAAGGCTGTGAAATAAATACAACTGTAATTTGAATGTCTATGCCATCTAAATAAGTATCTCTATTTTGACCTCCCAAAATGTGAGAATTGAGAATACTATTAGTCCACCACTCCTATTTAAGTCTTAACCACTAATACCTGAGAGAAGGATGAAGGTTGTGGAAGCTGGGTATAGCAAGAAAATTATTCAGTGAAATGTTAAGTAGATGGAGGAAAGCAAGAGAAGAATTAAAGAGTAAATAAATAGAATTGGTTAGAGTCCCCTGAATATCATGAGACTGGAACGAGAATGATACAAAAGTGAAAAGGATTCAAAAAAATTTGGGCAAGAGAAGATACTTGTTTTGGGCTTACTTGAACATCCAAAATACAGGAAAAAAGATACAAGGAAGACTAAACATTGTTTTTCATTTACTAAGGAAATGAGCATAATCAAATCTCCATCCTCCCAAAATATTTTGAACAGGATTTCTATACTATGACCTTAATAGCCATAATCCACACTTGCCTCCAAATAACATCATAGACAGGATCCAGACACACACCAGAACCTTGTAGGTCTTCCTGCTCAGAATCATTGAATGTTTTGCAACTGCCATCTACTTTGTTTATCAGAAGACACTTAAAAGGAGGAGGTTCTGATATTGAAGCTGGTACCAAACCTAGATCAGAGAGCAAAAAGAGCAGAAAACCATGAATACTCCACTCATTACATGGCATTTTGTATACATGAAGCATTAATGTAGTAGGGAAGAACAGATATACCGATACAACAAAAAAATAAACCCTAGTTTTAAGTGCAAGAACAGTTTAGACTTTTACATTCCCATTTTTGATAAAATTAACTTCCAAAGGAGCTAGGATCACCATGTGCAGTATAACTAGAAAGTCAAAATATTTTAGTTTCCTCTAGTCACATTTTGACTTGTCACTCTTCTGTTGTTTGCGTGACTGAAGCTATTTTTTCTCCAATACTTCAATAAGCACATGAAATATTATAGAAAAGGTCTTGCCTATTATATGTCTGCTTGCAAATATCTCTGATGTAGCAAGCACATGAGAATTAATGAGAGCTTCGTCAATCCGGAGAAAAGTCTGGTCTCCACTCGCTCCAATCCATGTTGCTTTGCGTCCATATTTAGAGCCTATATTAGGCATAGGTGCTGGTTTTGCATTCCAGTAGGGCATATCCAGAATTGGTCTACCAAGCTGACCTTTCTATAGAGAGAATGCAAGAATTCGTAAATAACAGTAAGTCTCAAAGACGAACAAGTTCAGTAGTTTCAATATACAAAATCAGTAATCTGGAAGGGAGAGCTTGCAGCAAAATTACCTTCAAAAAGCAATGGCTACTTTAAGTGAAGCATTACACATTTAAATACAAGGAAAAAGTTATTGACAGATATTCTCCTCCCTATTCAGTTGGGGTTTTGAGTGAACTTTTTTTTTTTTCAAATGCAACTCCAACTCTCCATGATGGATAACCCATCTTATAAAATAACCCAGTTTTAAACCACCATCTTCCTTAAAATACAAAACCCACCAAGAATTCCTGGCATCATGCTTTTCTAACCACAACAATATCAGAAGGCCACATTTTTAAACATAACAGACACAAAAGACATGCAGAAGTCATGAGCAGTTCTATAAGAGCAAGTATAAGCAGTTTTGAAAGGTATTTGAACAATACATTAACTACTAGCTTATTCCCGTAAGTAAATATTATTACTTCCTTACTGAGAAACTTCCAAATGTGAAAACCTGGCCATCCATTAAGAGAATAGCTGTGTGGTTGCTCCCAGCAGTAACTTGTGTACTAGGACCTGGTAATGCTTGCACCAAGGTAGGACATCCCCTATATCAAAATAAATTAATTTTGTATCAATGCACGCTTATGCAACATTTAACACATACATCGGTATTATAAGGATTTCAGTCACTGTGAAATGCATTCACTATGTTCACGTGCTATACGGAATCAGAGTCAAGCAACATCTTACATATTAAATAAATAGAGGTTTGAAAGACTGTACCAGATATTTAAGTTTATGCTCTCTTGTTACAGGGAACTAGATGAAGTACACTCTCTTCAGTTAAACTCAGAAATTAGCGTGGAATAAAAATGGTTAATTTAATAGATAATTGTAAGATTACATTAACGTTACTGCAGTTACACTAATAAATACGTGCATGTATATGCATATGTATACAAAATATATTGCAATTAACTGTAGTAGTAAAAAAAATTCTGAGGACACTGGTTAAGCATTTAAAAAAACCCATTTGCATTATGAAGCAATCAAAGCCTTATGTGGTTGGTACCCTAGTACAATTACCAGAAGCAACATTGATATGGCCCTCCTGAGGTTACCATCTAGGGAATTGTAAAAGAGAAGGTCTACCCACCTCCATCAGCTTTCTAATGGAGAATAAGGCATTACAAAACTGTTCTCCATCAAACTCAGACTCAAAAAAGAACAAACCTCTCCAAACTTCTTCCCAGAAAGATCTGAAAAAGTCTAATCCATGTGCCCCCCAAATATGAACTTGTATAAGAAAATAAATTTCTCATTCCAGTAAAAATTAAGGGGAAAAAAACCTAACAGGATTATCAAGAAGCAAAGAAAGAAAACTTGAAGTGATGACTTAGAATAAAATAATAGCAGAAAAGACAAACAGAAAGAAGCATGAGATACTAAAACTAAAATTTTTACCTCAATCCCAAAGTGAACAGGAGCCTACATGAACTGCACCAGACTTTGAATCCCATAATGAATGTCTACCTAGACTTAAAGTTTATTGTGAACTTAGAAAGACTGTGAATTTGAAGAAGATATTCACAAATAACTCTAAGTTGTGGAACTCTTGACCGCAGAGAACAGCATCACTATTTAAACTTATTTTAAACACGTACTTTCAAAGTAGGTTTGTCTAAAATAAGAACAGGTTGTCTAATGCTGGAATAAAAAAAAAGTGTCAGCCCACAGTTTCCTAGCAACGGTTTAGTAGCTGATGTGTAAAAAGATGAGTTATCTGCATGTTTTGATTTTGGCTGAACTGCAGGTAAAACAGAAGTCGAGAAAGTAAGAGAAAGGGGAGGCATCGTGTGTTCAGTAGGGAAAGGGCAGATAAGAAGATATGAATATATGGAAATGTGGAACAGAGGAATGCAGCATGAAGATAGGTTGATGACCTGAAGGAGGGGAAACACAGGTATACAGAACGAAATTACTCCTTCGTGGTGAATGTAGCTTCCAGTGGGTGATTCTAGTAGAGATGGAGAAACTGAATGGCAGCAAAAAATTTGGTAGAGGATACACAACATGACATTTATGAATTTAGAAGATTTTGTTGGTCTAATGGCACATAGGTTTGGGCACCAGTAAGATTATACACAGACACACAGAGCAAAGTTTAGCAGCAGCCATGATGAAACATTTTAAAAACAGATGAAACATTACACTTCCCTGTCATTAACTTTAAGGAAGCTAAAAAGGCCTGAAGCAGGAAAAAAAACCCATAGTCAACACCTAATCCAAAAGCATTGCTGTTAAAGGGAAATATTTTTATTTAAGTTTTTTTTTTCCTCTCCCTCAAAATTATGATAGCTGCAGGCACAGAATTATCAATCCTATGCTTGTAAAAAAAAAAGTGAATGTTTCATCTCTTTGATGCATAAAAGCTAAGCTATTATCACCAAAATTATTTATCTTTCTGCTTTTCCAACTGAATCTACCAGCAATGTTATTTGAACGCTGCGTATGATATTCCCTTGGCAGCAGCAGAGCAAAACTGGACAAGCAACTGATGTAGAGATATGTAGTATGTTATTCTCTTAAGTAGCTCTTTTATTAAGATCACCCAGCTTTTGGAATGGCAACTACAGTGTATCAACTAAAGAACCGAACAGGAAAAATCTTAAGACACTTAGTTACATCAAAAAATAAAGTAAGATTACAGAAAAATAGTTTTCACTTCATAAAAGGAGGAGCGATTTGGAAAAATACAGTAAGCTAATTTGACTGATGTAAATGGAATTTAAAACCTGGCATACTATTCAGTGTTTCCTAATCACTCAAACTCAACACAGAAAAGCTCATCATAGACACTTAAAAGTCTGAGAGACTCTTCAGACAAAGTTTTGATAACCAGGGTTTCTCCATTTGAATGGGAGAAAGGAAGTAGTATTCTTCTGGGATGCAGATGAAGGACACATTGGTGTCAAACTCACAGATTCTTTGGCTTCTGGATATGACACAGCTACTTGACACAGGTCAATCACAAAAGACCAGCCTCAACTATACGGAAAGTAATCTGAGATCACTTGGGAAAATGTAAGATTGCTGAATGAAAAGCAGCAGATATACACACATCAGCTAATTCATGATCCAGCAGAAGGTCCAAATGCATTTTGGCTGTCCACACCAAAACCCTCTCCCATTCCTGAAGGGTAACGCACTTCTGGAAGCAGACGTGGTCTCTGAAAACTCCTCCTGCGTTAAGTGTTCGGACGATCGCTGTCCATGGTACTTCTCCAGCCAACCGCTGGCTGCCAGGTCCCGTGAGATGTCACTCAGGGCAGCTGTCCGTGGTGCTGTACATTCAGGTTCACCACGGGCTGGTACTGTGCAGTGGGTAAGAGGAAACCAGGAGTAACTTCTGTTACTTCTGTCTCCAATGGCAGGCAGAGAGGGACAGTATGGAGTTAAAAAGAAAATGGAGATTTTTAGATTTTAGAGGTAACTGGAAGTTTGTTGAAAAGATGTAAGACCTGCACTCCATCGCTGAAGTAAAATAATCAGGCAATGCACCTAGAAAACACGATCCTATCAAACAGAGATTACGGAACACATTTGTTTGTTTTTTTTTCCCTAAAGATATTAATAGGATATAAACTCTACGCTTTGTCTTCAAATAGAAGACAGCTGACTGTCCACAGAATGTCTGCTCAGTTTTCTTCCATGTTATTGTTGAACCTTCGGAAGCAGAAATCACATCAGGATTGTCTGTCTTCAGTTGCTCCATTTCTGGAGCTTGACTGCCAGATCATGTGCTTGACAACACAGAGCTGAAGTCAACAGTTTGTATAAGAAATGCAGGCAAATTTTGAACAATAACAGAAGGATCTTGGAGTTTTAAGTCCCAGCTTCTTGAGAGAAGCATCAGCAACAAACAGGCCTTTGCTTACCTGAATACAAAACATGCTGTTTTTCACCACGACTAGATACAGCAAAGCATTTCTTGCTTCCACTGAGTTTATATCCACTAGCATCTAATTTGAGGAGAATATAAGCAGAGACTGACAAATCCTTCATGTAGTGAATAGCTCATCAACATCTGCCACTGTGGATTTCACAACAGAATGCCTATGCAGACTAGTTTAATGGCTCCAGCATACTGATATGGAAAAATGGCCTCCCAGCAACCTTGTGCATATTGCTTGTTCCCCCACACCATTTCAGTTCTATTAATGATTTATTGAGATTCACATCATCCTGTTCATCTGCTGTTTTGTTTGCTGGTGTGCACAAAAAACAGTCTGAAGTCCTTCTAGAGTATGTAATATGCCTCATTCCTACTGAAGTAGAAGGAAGAATTTTTGGTGTTTACCACACTCTGTTAGGGGAGTACAGAATCCCCTTAATTAAGGAGAAAGACACGTCTCTACAGTTGTGCAGAATTCAAAATAGTTAAGCATTTTCACGACTTTGAAAAATAAAGTCTCACTACTAAATGGACTGATGGATGGACCACTTGGTGGATAAGGAACTGGCTAGATGGCCGCACTCAAAGGGTTACAGTCAATGGCTCAATGTCCACATGGAAACCAGTGAGGAGTAGCATTCCTCAGGGGTCAGTACTGGGACCAGTGCTGTTTAACATCTTTGTCAATGACATGGACAGTGGGATTGAGTGCACCCTCACCAAGTTTGCCAATGACACCAAGCTGTGTGGCACAGTCGACTCGCTGGAGGGAAGGGATGCCATCCAGAGGGACCTTGACAGGCTGGAGAGGTGGGCCTGTGCAACCCTCATGACGTTCAACCAGGCCAAGTGCAAGGTCCTGCACCTGGGTCATGGCAATCCCAGGCACAAATACAGGCTGGGTGGAGAATGGCTTGAGAGCAGCCCTCAGGATGACGACTTGGGGGTGCTGGTGGATGAGAAGCTCAACATGAGCAGGTAATGCGCACATGCAGCCCAGAAAGCCAACTGCATCCCGGGCTGCATCAAAAGAAGCAGGGCCAGCAGATCAAGGGAGGTGATTCTGCCCCTCTACTCTGCTCTCGTGAGACGCCACCTGGAGTACTGCGTCCAGCTCTGGAGTCCTCAGCACAGGAAAGACATGGACATGTTGGAAGGGGTCCAGCGGAGGGCCACGAAGACGATCAGATGGCTGGAGCACCTATACTATAAGGACAGGCTTGAGAGAGTTGGGGGTGTTCAGCCTGGAGAAGAGAAGGCTCCAAGGAGACCTTATAGCAGCCTTCCAGTACCTAAAGGGGACCTACAGGAGAGAGGGGGAGGGACTCTTTATCAGGGAGTATAATGACAGGACAAGGGATTACAGTCTCAAACTGAAAGACGGTAGATTCAGATTGGATATTAGGAAGAGATTCTTTACTCTAAAGGTGGTGAGGCACTGGAACAGGTTGCCCAGGGAAGTTGTGGATGTCCCATCCCTGGAAGTGTTCAAGGCCAGGCTGGATGGGGCTTTGAGCAGCCTGGTCTAGTGAGAGGTGTCCCTGCCCATGGCAGGGGGGTTGGAACTACATGATCTTTAAGGTCCCTTCCAACCTGAAGCATTCTGTGAAATCTTTACACTGCAAGACAGAAGTCTCTGAAAGGGTAAGTAATCAATCACTGCCCAGGAACTTCCATCATTGCTTCATCTGACAATGAAGATGGTTCCCTCAGATGAAAATGAGAGTTCCTGCACTTTTCCCTAACAGTTCTTGTTTTCATGGGCCCCCATATTTAGATATACTAGCTAGGCTGCCTAAATGTTACTTCCTATTTTTTTTTTCTCCCCTCTCTCTCTCCTGGAAACACAGTTGAGTATCAGTTCCTGGATTCAGAAGATGATGGTCTTCCTGAGGTCAATACAGGCTATGTGACACACTGCATGACTGACATACCACTGACCTGGCTGGAGCTGGCCATCTGAGCACCACTGCATCCCAACTGAGGTGGAACTCTGCATAAGGATTCCCTGTTTCCTTCTCTGAATCCCTTACTGTGAGGACAGAGGGGAGATCTCTACTTAAAGCTGGAAAAAGAAGTACATCAATGAGGAAATTATCATTTGAATGATGGTGCTAAACAGCAATATAGTAGTATAGCCAGTTCTCATGCACAGGACATACTCCAAATTTCTTCAAGGCTTTTTTGAGACACTCTCTAGGGTCTGTGGTTGAATGATACAAAGGTCAGTGCCAAGTCGTTTGTACCTCCTCAGCTTCTAGGCCCGGTCAAGCACTATCCTTTGGCACAGGACGTTTCATGTTCTCTTCTAGGATCTCACTTGGAACTACATTTGGTCTCCATCCAGTTTCTGTCTAAATAAGCAACAGATGTGGGGTTCACTGCCTGAAATTCTGACAGATACAGCAGATAGCTCCGATGCCTTCAGAAAAGCCAAGTGATTTCATCAGTTGGAAATAGGAGACAGTAAGTTACCAGTACAAATGCCACTGCTATTTGTACCTCTTCAGTCTTTAAGACAGAAACTGGCCTTATTCTAGTAGTGACTTGAATTGCCAGCTAAAGCAGTGGAAGCTTGGAACAAGTATCCAAGAATTTCCAGGAATGAAAAACAGTATTTAACTGTGATATGGTTCTACCACAGGCAGAAACACCAACTGCATTCACCAGTCCAATGGAAACTGAGTAAGGGTAACAGTTTAGAGACTACCCTTAGGCACAGCAGTCAATACAAAGTACCACTTCCAGTGAAGTTACTTTCTTCCTTCCCTCTCCCCCTTTTGCTTAGTGAATCCAATGGAAGTTTTAAGAAGATGAAGATTTCTTCAGAAACTTGATAAATGATTTGGAAGTCTCCGAGAGAGATTAGGAGGATAGATGTTCAGTAATTTTCATCTCACTACTACAAGAGAAATGACAAACTGAAGACAGGTCATGGATGCTCCACTCTGTATGTCTTTTATATAAGGATACTGGGCATTACTAGACATACACAAAGCCTCAATGACTACTACTATTCAAAATCCCCTGTCTTATGTGTTATATGGTATATGTATGCGCCCAAAGAACATTATTACATTTCCCTTTATGGCAGGACACTGATTTTATTTTTTTTTTTTACTTTAGTGAGTAGATAAGATACTAAGGATGAGATACTAAGGGCGAGATTGAGCTTCACAGTAAAGACACCTTTTTTTAATTACCTATGCTCTCACTGTAGTCAATGAAGATCAAGCCCATAAAGCTTACAGAGCTACTGAGCATACCTAAAGTAGATAAGTAGTAGGTGGTTAGTCAAATAGCTCTCCACACTCTGTTGACTACTCTATTTCCATTGACCACAAAGCAAGCACTCATGCTGACATCCAAAATAAGTGTCTACAAAATGCAGCTGACACCCAATCTTAGTGACTTAATTTTGGAGATTAATAATAAACAAAAAAGAGATTTTATCATAACTGAACTACCATCAATGGTGTAACAGAAACAGGTTCATCTAGGTTTACAACATAATACTATTTGAATTATTGCACACGTAGTACTTCACAGAAATAATGATGTCTTAAGGAGATTTTAATGTCATTCTCTCATATATGTAGGGAGAATTGAAGACAGAAGCATTTCAAACTCAATTATCAAAGCTACATTAATAACTATGCACAGAAGCCTTCATGTATCAAACAAATTACTTATACACTACAACAGTACTGTTACTGTGTCTATATCCAGAGGGTTATGGGGAATACGTGCAAAACAAGAGCTTATCAACTTCATTTGGACGATATCTGAGTTTTCACATTTGCTAGCTACAGAGAAACAGAAATTTAGCCACTTATGCAGCAGTACAGCAGTACACAACCATGTGTTTTAATTACCAGCTCACCTGGAATTAACATCACCGTGTCCAAGCTGCCCATGCTGTCCATATCCAAATGTGTAAACATCACCACTCTCCATCAAAACCACTGAAAAACAAACAAAAAAGAAGAATATTTTTCTGCCATATGCACATGTTAACATGTTACTGCACCAGTGCTGGTTTGCCTTTCAGCTCAGTTAACAATCCCTACTGAAACACCAACAGATCTGTATCAGATTCCACAACCCATCACAGCTAGCATCTCAGTACAGTACTAGAGCTGTGTCACGCAAATGTTTTCAAATGACTCAAAAATTGCTTAAAAGCTCTGATGTAACTCAATATATGACACTTATAGTCTTTCCACTGTTGGAGAGTGTACTCCTATGTACATTCTTATTGAAAATGAAACATAAAGCAGTGAAAACACATATGACGACGCTAAAAGAAACAACAAAAATGTTATGCGCTAATTAACATTTGATTTATTTGTTTTTACCTGAATGATGAAATCCACAACTGACTTGTACGGCTCGCAGTTCACAGTCAAAGCGGACAGCCCCTGGTGGATAGGTTGTGATTTTGCTGGCATCCTTCTCACCTCTTTCTCCACTTCCGTCTATAAACAAAACTTATAATTATATCTCATGTCTTCTAAAAGAGTTATATTAGAAGAATGAATAGAACAAGAACAGTAAATAACTCCCCGCACAGCCATTTGTAAGGTACGAGAAAGAACTTGCAGAATAGTAAGAAAGACAGCTCAAAACGTGGCATCAAAGTAGGTGTGAAAGATGACAGAAACTACTTCTAAACGACCTACTACAAAGCTACACACTGGAAAATATCATATCCTCTAAAATGGAAGCTTCCAAAGTGCAGACAAAAATAACGAGCAAAACACGAAATTCACACAACTTCAGAAGTTTTGCTTAATAACCATCAATTTCATTCTTCAATAAAGTGGCATTATGAATAGACAGAAAGCACTCTAGTTAAAGTCAATAGGCATAGCCTAGTCTATTTTTTTCCAATTACTAGTTGTTAAGGATTTTACTTGACTCCAAGTTGGCCATTGTTTTGCAAAACTAACAATTATGCAGCTTATTTCTAACAATGCCAGCATACTCACTACTAGCATGTCTGCTTCCTGTCTAAGATGCATTTTTAGACATTGTTTACTGTGATTTCTTTTATTAAGTACGAAGGGTGTTATTGGTTCCTAAAGTCAAACTGCTCTTGCATCAGACAAAAGCACTGAAGTGACAAGTAAGCATATTATTTATAAACTTCTCAAAAGCCACTGTCTTCTCTGGAAATCAGAATGTTCACGGCATCTAACAATTACACCATAATTAAACTATATGGTCACAGTGTCACAAAGGAAGGCAGCTTCATAATACTAGGAGAAAACCAACATAACAGTGAAATAGACAGTATGATCATCACCATTAAAACACCTACATCTGTGTAGAAAGTGGGCGATGAAAGCTCTAAAGAAAGTGCATTTTCACAATGAAAAATTTCACATATGACTGCAGTCACACTGTCTCTAGCATAGAGAAATGAGAGAAAATATATGAAGTGAAAAATAACTGCAAAAAGGAGATTCCATATTCTTTCTGTGATGATTCTGACCAATTACTTCTTTATTAACAAAATAGGGAATTTTGTTATTACAGGGATAATAATAATAAAAATACAGGGAAACAATTGCTGCTCAAAAGCATTCAAGGTGGTGTTAATTTAGATCTATAATTTCTACATGCTTTTTGAATAATCATTACTGAAAATCTGAACTCTGAGACTTCATTATTCACTGTGTGTGGCATAGCACTTACAGACTTAAAATATAATTATGGTTATATATATATTTTGATGATATTTTATTTCCTTTTTATTGCAATGAAAACTGCTGTCACAGTAAAGTCACTTCAGCACTTTTATAACAAACCAGTTTTAACAAATCTTACTGTTCTGGAAATAAAGCTTTTTTCTAGTGATGACCAAGTATAGAAATTATATGAATCTCCATGTAGTTTACATCTGTAAAGGAAAGTGCATATAGGTATTAAGTAATGCTTTTGAAGCATTAGGTTTAATAGCATAGGTAAAGAATCCCTTTGAAAACGTGAGTGCCTTTCATCAAAAAGAATTACACTTGCACTATGAGTTGGGTATATGTGGCGACATGGTAAAGGAATTGTCTGTCTCTAGGAATTGCCATGGGATTTTTAAGGTTTCTCCAACAGCATCAGTTGTGTAGTACCAGACTGCATGCACATTAGAAGAAATGTTTTTGAAGGTCTGTCTTTTTTTTGTATTAACAACAAAAGCAAATACAAAGCGACAGAACTACTATTTAACAACAACAAAAAACCCTGAAAATACAGAATTTTTTCTCCTAGTCATTTAATTCTGCCTCAACATGACTTGGTATTTTATGTAAAAATTTGGCTATTTCTCAAATACACTATCTTTGAACTTTTTATGCCTCCTTTTGCATTAAACTCTACATGCCAAAGTAAACAAGAGATGGTCCTAAGGGCTAATATTGCCACCAGAATTATTTATTCAGCAAGCAGCCTACTTAATGCTTCCTTCTTTCACACAAGCTTTTCGGACAGGAGCAGAAAAAAAGCTAATTGTTCTGGAAGTTCACGTGTGGCCCCTGTCTCCCCTCCACCCTCAATCATTGATGACTGTAATGAAAAATGTAAGCTCTCCCACTGTGCAAATGCGCTTGAACAGTCATCTGCCAGGAATGCACACATCCAGTACGTATGTCCTATGGCTGCGTGCACTTTCTACAATGAAACGAACTTGACACACAGCAACCACATCACCTATGCAGAGCCATATTAACAAAATTCAGCAGAAACTGTATTCTGGTCGTGTAACAGTAGCACATCACGTGATCTGCAGACACCTGATCATGTGAGGTACATGTGCATTTCCTGTCTCATTGTAAGAAAAACATACTGCTCTTAAGTGCTTCAACAATTACTAATAAATAGGTGAGGATTGCTGTTTTCTCAAATGATAAATATGTGATACTGCCTTTAAATAAAAGATGATTCTAGATATACTCCCATTTTTTCCAAAGTTGCAAATGAAAGCGTAACACCATATTACCCTTAAGGAAACACTAAATACTATCGTGCAAGATGTAGAGACAAGTACATTCACATGAAAGAAATTTTGCAATTCCTTATCCAAGAAATACATTTATTTTAAAGGAAGAAGTTTTACAGAGCTGGCATTTTCAAATTCCAAAGCTAGCTTCTCAAAGGCTTTAAGAATGCAGTAACGGAAGCAACTGACTTCCACACATATCTTTCTTTGCTTAAGTGTGAAATTTGCAAACTGAAAACGGAACTCCTCTCCGCCTTCTTTGCATGGTTAGTAACTGTCTCGTGTTTTGAATCAGTTGGATCTTCAGAACTTGATAAGCACTCTAAAATAATTTACGTGCACTAAGTACAAAACCCTTGTAACTAAGAAAAGTAAAAGTCAGCTAGTCTTGTTTAGGGGAAAAAAAAAAGTCTTTTGACTAAAATATAGAAAACTAAATAGAGTATCACTACTTACTTTTAGAGCATACATTTGGGCTATACTGTTTATCTGTACACTCCATTACATGGCCAATGCATATCATATCTTTCTAGCAGCGCTGGCCAGGAGAACCAAGTTCTACAAGCTCTTACACTTAGAGATAAGGCAGAAAATAAACTGCCTCATCCACTTTCCTTTCAGTATGTTCACAGAGTCAATTTTTGTTTAGATATGTGAGTGAAAGGTGAATGCAGAAAGCTTATTTGCACATGTCTCAAGGAATAATTGTAATTATGGATATACACGCTTGCTTTGCTTCAAACAATTGTAGATGTATTAATTTCATTAGAAATAATATCAAATCAACTGTTCCTACAAGGGAAGCATAGAAAGACTACCGAAGCAGAGACACTTCTGGCTGAATGAATGGAACCTTGTAAGCAGAGCAAGTTAGTGCTTCCAGATTTATCCACCTGGACTATATCTGAACAAAAACTTTACTCTTTCATCTCTCAGAGAGAAGAAAGCACCAAGGAAAAGCTCCAAAGTGCTTCCTGCTGTCAACACTGAGGGATGGGCTCCATTAACAACTTCACAATGATGGGCTTTCATCTTGGTTACCTTATACAGTTGGGGAAGGAAAGCGAGACAACTGGAAATACAACGAACCTCCTCCGACCACCCCATTTTCCTTAGAAAATTCTTAACTCCTTAAGACAATTTTTCACTCTGTGAAAAATGGTTAAAATGTCTCTTGGCTGATATTGCTCCCGCAAACAGAAAAACAAAAAAAGCTGCTTTCCAGGAACGAAGAAAAAGCTCATTCAGTCCCAACAGCAAGTGAAGTCATAACCTATAAATGAGAGTTCTGCTGGCAAAATAAAACCCAACTTTGTTACAGAATGGCATCTTGGACCCTTGGTCCAGACGTGAGGAAAAACATTTTGTTAGTTCCTCAACTGCAGTACGGGTGATGATATTTAATTTCTCACTGACCATCTTTGGAGGAGGAAAAAAGCGCTTCTAAAGATGTTAAACGCATTTCTTCTCCCCACAGAGGAAAAGCTTTAACGCAGTATGACCATACACAAAAAAAAAAAAAAAATTTTAGAATAACTGTCTCTCTATACCATATAATTTGCCAACAAATTTTTGTTCAGTTCAGCAGCGATTACCCGAATAAAGCATATCAGTCAAGTTACTGGTTAGTATCTGTGATGTTCAACACTCACAGGATGTTCTGAATGCTTTAATATCATTTATAGGCTTTATACACAACAACATTGCTTGAACAAATCAGCCTATGACTGCAGCTTCTTGGCTGTCTACCACAGGCTTCAGCTGAAATATCTGTAACCAGTATTATAGCTACAGCGTAGGGGGGAAAGAAACCTTCCTCTGGCTGTGAAAATCATCCATCCCATGAAAGCAGAAGAAAAAGCAAGTCTGTTGGATGCTTGAGAGGTTTGTTACAGAGCTTACTTCAGCTTGTAGGTGAAATTTGATAGTAAGTGTGTAACACTTACAAAATCGTGACAATAAACTCGCATTTTTTTCATTGGCACTACTCCTAAAGAAGCTTAATTTGGTTTTAATTGCTCCTCAGTTCATGTCTACAGTTGAGAAAATTCTACAGACTTTCATTAATCTTTTTTACTCGGATCCCCAGTGATGAAGTCCACAGGGTTTGGAGGTGCAGACTGGGAGCTCACTACCTTACTACAGAATGATGAAGCAGAAACTCACTTTTCTTAATGTCAAAGCACTCCATGAATACGAAGAAGGTGGTACCTACACTCCTTTCTATCTATACTTGTGATGGAGACACAGACATAGAAGAGAAAGATTATGATTATGCTTAATATGCATGTTTTGTAATAACAAGGACCTTGATATGCAGACCTTATAAACGTGAAACGAGCAGATGACAATGGCAAGCTTTCCAGAAAATGGGTATTTTGATGAGATTGAAGGAGTTTTCAGCTGGGCAATTCAACAGAAGAATTCCATGAGTGAAAAACATAGATTTGGTAATATGTACAAGTACACATTTAAATTAGGCCATAATTGTCAGTTCTGAAGAGGCTGTTCACGTTTAAGTTTAAATATCGTTACCAAGAGAAGTTCTGCAGCTGCAAATACAGAAGCAGGAACAGAAACCAGCAAGTTTAGCACTGGCCTCACCAGTACTACACCAGTTGAAATAAATTTTCCTTGCCCTAGATCTTGAAGGTCTGGTTGGTGTGAAGAGTTACAAAACTACTTTAGCAGAAACCTCTCAAGTAAGAATGCCAGTTTGGCAAGCATCACATTCAAAAGTAAAACAAAATAACATGCTGATTTCAATGTTACAGTGTTCTTTTACTGAAGTCAACATCCCTGCCTCAGAATGATTATTGCTTTTACATTCTATGTATAGTAAAAGAGGCATGCCTTTTAAGATGAGGTATACTACCTATCTTTTTCATGATTCTCACCTTCCCCATTACTTCGACAACAAACCACTTCACCAGTTCTCCTTATTCCCTTGGAAGCATTTCCAGAGTTAAGGGGCATTTATAGTTTCTAGTAGAATTTATGGTCATCTTTTGAGAAGCAATCTTCTGAGGCAGAGAAGGGTCTCGAAGTTTACTTACTCAAAGATGTTACGATTTTCCTTATCTGTTTAGCATGAGACAAAAAGAACTAAAAGAAACTGAATGTTTCTTCACATATAGTCTTCCTCAAGGAAAATGTTCAGTTCTACAGAGAGTATCTGACAAAATCTTTCACCACAATACAGACCTTTGCCTTATTCTTAAAACTCCAAGCAATACAAATCTCAAACTGACACTAATGGACATACCTCTTGTAAGGAGATACTTGACCTGAAGTGAGCTCCAACTACTAACACGTGCTGAAAAGGTACAGATGCAGGTGGGATAAGCGTACTCCTGTATGTATTTGCCTATGAGGTCAAGGCAAGCAGTACAAATAGCAGTATTATCCAGCTCATGAATACCGGTCATCAGCAAATTTTCACTCAAATTACAGCATTTAGGTTCTGTATCTTTTGTCTTTCAGCATCCAGTCTCTCCCAGGGAGACTATGATAGGTCATTATATTTAATCCATCAAGACTTAAAGCTCAGATGATATGTTTTCCAAATAGATCGAATATATATAATGCAAATACAAGGGATCAGATTTCCCAAAAGTAAACTTAAGATGATTTCATGATCCAGTACGTTCATAACTAGGTAGACCTATCACCCCCCCCCACTGAGATTATACCCCAAAAGGTTTCACACTGTTATACAATTTGTTTGCATACCTGCCAAATACTACCACTAACTTTCATTGATTCAACTGAAATGCCATTCTAACAATTCTCTTCATATTTAGCTATTCTTTAAAAAAATAGTTGAAGCATTCTGGGCCCTCAGCCTTTTAGGAGCTTTCGACTTACTTTGATCAGTTCTGTAATCTACCTTTTACATATTTATCCTTTATATATAAATACATATGTATATAAAGATCTAGATAAAGATATATACAAACTACAATCAGATTTGATGCAGCTGAACTTTAACATATTCAGTTGAAATTTTTGGTAATACACTATCCCTTCTTAAAAAAAAAAAAGAATAAATCACTTATATCTGAACAAATTACACATTTAGAAATTTAAGGTATAATGAATTTGCTTTCCAGACATACAAAAACATCAGAAATATTAAAGATGCCCCCATACTTACATTCTGCTAAAGAATGTTTTATTCAAGAATATTGCAGCATAAAACTTGTGCTTTGATTTGTGTTCTCCCCATTCAAAGCACTTGAAAATAGTGTTGTTTACATTATTTTAAATATTTCCTTTCTAAAAAAAAGGCTTGTTAAAATATAACATATCTATAAAAAATTTTATGCTAGAATAACAAGTCTGAAATTGATATGTTAAAGCAATCACCCCAGATATACAACACAAAAGTTCAAAAAACCAACACAGCAGTCGGAGTCACTGGAAAGTGCTCAGGTTTTCTACAGTAAAATTAAAGAACCTTAAGAATGAAACAGCATTAGAAATGAGAAGAGACACACAGAAAGACAACGCATACTTCATTAAAAAAAAAGGAAAGAAAAACAAAGATGATGCAGACTACCAAACATATACACTTTTTAGAAAAGGTCAACATTTAGATGCGTTTTCTTTCTCCTCAGGTAACAAGATACTAACAAGAAGGAAGGCAGAACCCATTTTGTGCAGTTCTTTGAAAAGACAGATTCAGCGCATGGAAGAAGTGACTGGGAGGATGGGCTTATTTCCACCCTAGCCAGTAAGGAAGACCAAATACCTTTGTGCTTGTCCCGTTTATGCTTTAGCTGTGCTGGATGGGGTCTGATTCTGGCTAGAGCCTGTTCTCGATGGTTCATAAAAATAGGACCAGGAAATACAAGGGGGCCTGAGGAGAAACATTTTGCACATGCATAGGAAAGCTCACAAAATGGAAACAGTGTGTTAAACAAAATTCAAATTAAAAGCAATGAAAAAAATGAATCGTAATTATATAATAACTTTGTTTTCCTAAATTCAAAAGGCCCTAAATAAAGTTGCCATTTCTTGACAATAAGACCAAAATCTTATGCAAAGCAGCAATACATATCCCACAGTGACATTTTTACCTGAACTTGTAAGTATGTAACTGTACTGCAAGCAATAGAAATACAACAAACTCACAATGGAGTAAAGTTTGATAGCAAATATCCATTACTGTCTTTAACAGTTAAAAAAAATTAATTATCATGCCTTACATCCTACAACATTGCATACAAAATACTCATTTGGAACAACATAACCGTATCAATGCTAAATTTAAAAAACATGACTGTACAAATGTTCGTAATTACCATATTTAAAATGCAAAGTTATCACTTACAAAGAAAATAGCTATCCAAAACCACCTGTTCCATGAAGAAAATTATTCAAGTCACATGAGTTAAAAAACCACTACTTACTAATTTTGAAATCTATTTAAGTTATTTTTCCCATCTATGTAAAGGTCTTCAAGAGAAGATTTGTATTTGAAGAAAGCAATGATGTATTTAAAATTTTCTCCAGACTACTACTACTTTTTAAAATCTAGACCCAAGCAGTGCTCTATTAAGTTTAATTGAGGCTGATTATATGTAGATCATGGACCAGCAATTTGTTCCTTAAAACTGTCTTTTTTTTTTTTTCCTCTATTTTAAAGGTTAAGCATGCCACCAAGAATTTCTTTGAAGGCATCTCCTCCTTCCGGAAGTCGCACATTCAATGGAAACCATGAACCAGGAGCTGCTAATTCTGCCAAGTGTCACTCTTGCCATTCCACATGTTCTCAGTCCCAGCCCTTACATGGAGTTTCAAAAAAATAAAACAAACAAACAAAAAAACCACAAACAAAAAACCAAACCAAAACCAAAAAACCCCAAACAAAAACCACCAACAAAAAACAAAACCAAAAAACCCACAACCAACATACAATACAAAAGCAACCACCAAAATGCCCCCAAAACAAAACACACCAAATCAGGCTTCGTGTCATGCTTTTAACATGTTCCATCCCCCAAATCATCGATACTCTATTTCTTCAGTTGAACTTTATTGACAAGTTAATGTAGGCTAATTTTTCATAAATGGCCATTGTCTCCTGCAGTCAGCTTTAGTCCATCAGTTCCTTCACTAATAGTAAACAGTACGGAAAGAAATTTAAGTGGAAGTTAGGCCAAATCCATCTAGCTTTAGAACCTTCAGATGAAGAAACCTGTCTTCACACAGACAAGTTCCCAAATCGTAGCATTAACTTAAAGAAAATGAAAAATGTTTTAAAAATCCACAACTGCCTTTCCCTCTAGCTTTGAAATTCATACATGTTAGCTAATATAATGGCCAAAAACCTCATTAAACATAAAAGATTCTACACACAACAGATTTTTTTGGTTTGGTTCTACTGCATTTATCTGGACTCTCTTTATCCCAGAATAGGTCCCCTTATTGATTAAGAACTCCTGATGATCAAGAATCTTTCTTTCTTTTGCTTTACCTTCATCATGGAGATTCTTTACTTGTCTTGCTATTGCTCCCGCTTTTCAGTTTCCTCTCAACTGGAGCTTCCATTTAATAAATACATTTTTGGTAAAGATTACATTCTGCCAGGCCACTTGCTGTGTTTAATACCCTATTTCCCAGTATTTAGACTAACACAAAAAATTATACCATGCTTTCCCTCTTTCCATGTTGAAAGGGAGATACTGAGGAGTATACTGAGGCAGAGCAGGGAAAGGCAAGAAAGGAGAGACACACACAAACGACAAGCAGATTGAGAGCTAAAGATGTTTGAAGGATAAAAAAAATACAGGGAAAAGCTGGATGAAGAACAAGGTGGGGGGGAACTAATGGGACTTGCTTATTGAGAAGTTCCTAATGAAATGAAAAGCCCAAGAAATAGAAAATAGGCATGACAACATGACAAAAGTGAAATGCAGATTAGAAAAGTGTCAAAAAGAGATGCAAGGACTGCAAAGAGTGCTGCTTGAACGGCGTGGATCTAAGATATTTGTGGGTGGATCAAACAGTAGATGTGATCTCTAGCTAACTTACACAAAAAATTCTGAAGTTCCAGAAAATGCCAGCACAACAAACAGCCTGAGGGATGAGACACAACCCTGAAAGGAGCCTTTGGCATTTTAGAGAGCAAAGATGGCAAAAAAAGAGAGAATTTCAGGAAGAAGGAAGTAAAGTACATTAGGGTGAGTAAAAAAACTACAGCAGATTTGGGAGATAGAGAATGTTTAGGAAGCACAAAAGGCTGTCGGCTCCAGCACAGTGCTAACACACGGCTGCCTTTAGCTGCCAAGCCACTCACCTGAATTCTACTTCTCTAGTCAAGATGACAACTCTGTAACAGTATCTAACCTTCTGACCAAAGCAGGATTCATCTTTCCTTCTGGATGTTCCTAGATAATCTACATTCCCACCCATTATGTAAAAGAACTTGAATCCAAAAGCAAGTTAAATGCAATATATCTCCATTTCATAATCATTTGTACCCAACCCACGTAACAGGATTACAGATGCAATTCTGTCGTGCTCTTTGTCTTTTTACGCACGCTAAATCTAACAAGCACGTGATATGATAGGAAATATCTACATTTTGATTACATTATGATGCCTGCATGTTCAGTCAAGGGCTGGTATGATATCAAGTACCTCCTCTCCCTCCAAAACAACACCACAGGAAACAAAACACTAGAACAATTAACACAGACCATATCTGCTCTCTACTTACATCAGAGGTTGTGTGTACAAAGGGAGCAGAGTTTAGGTACTACTAATTATTCTGGTGGAACAATTCAGCCATACATTAGATACTGCCTTAATTTTGTTAAAAAAATCCCTGCAGAGTATTATTTGAAAAAGTCTTCCAGAAGTCTCTAGCATAGATCTACATGGGGAATAATTACTATTCTCAGTTATTTTAGTAGCTCAAGTTACAGAGGAAAGCAAAGGTCACTGGTAGACTATAGTCCTGCTAGTTTAAATCAGTTGCTGTATGATGCAAAATGACATTCACTCTCCCTTTATTTTTTATAGAATGCTTTTCCATATCTAAACTCCGGGGTTGAATGTCCCTAGCCTAGGAAACATCAAGATTAGCTTTTCTTTCTTGGTCTGCAGGATTTCAAGATGGACTTTGTCTGGCAGTGAATTAAGAGCGTAAAGGAAAAAAGCATTTATCCACAGAAATAATTTCATTTTCTAGCCAAACAGAATGCATTTATTAAATAACACAGTGGACTATCGCAAAACATACCCAATTAATATGATCCCACGTGCACTTATGTGCTTTTTCATTCTTGGCCATCTAAGCACTTTGACAGAA
>VYZM01007968.1:0-19176 GCA_013398915.1 Dromas ardeola
CAACCCTATGATTCTATGATCAACCAAGAGGAATGGGAATGCTGAAAATCTTCTTTCCTCACCACAATGCCTTCCAAATGCCCCCTCCTCCTTTAGTCTAAAGGTCAAACTACTTGACTTTTCCCAATCCAGCATTCAAGTCCTGAAGCGTTAGCCCAAATATCTAACATACACTGTGCGGGTAATGACAACTTCGAAGCAAGGCTCTCTAGCTACCCAGCTTCAAGACACCACAAAGCCATTATGGCAAGATTGAAGGAGAGAACAGGGTGTCACCGACTAGATCTCTTGAGTGTCCCTTCCAGCCAAATTGGTGCAGCCAGTTGCCTGCAACATAGTTTGAACACTAAGATGATGATAATC
Organism: Dromas ardeola; assembly: GCA_013398915.1. Classification (NCBI taxonomy): domain Eukaryota; kingdom Metazoa; phylum Chordata; class Aves; order Charadriiformes; family Dromadidae; genus Dromas; species Dromas ardeola. Next base: position 364 of record VYZM01007968.1, read on the forward strand.
CTTTAGGCAGAGCACAGCAAGGGCAGGGGGCTCACTGTGAGCGTTCCTAACCCTTTTCAAATAAATGCCAATATGCCTGAACTGCTATACTTAACAGCAGGACAGTAACTTCCTAATAAAACACACCATGCAGTAGCAAACCAATCTCCCACAGCACAACATAAGCTTATTAAAATCCCAGAGCCATATCAAGAGACAAAAAGTAGAGAGTTTACCCTCAAGCTTGAGTCAAGCTGGAGTATCAGATAAAATACGGAACAACTGCATGCAGTCACTCCTGCAGCTGGAACCTGTCAAGAGTCCTGGCCACCCTGTTTCAGGTTTGGTATCATCCAACCTTGTGTTCTATTCCAACCCAAATGCTAAAATCAATGCTACTCTGAACTCTACAAACAGGTGGACACACTCCTGTGTCTTACAGAGGACAAGCAATGCAATGTCTGTAATGCTCCCAACACCTAACATCCTAGAAGAGCTGAAGAAAAGTGGAAAAAAATCATCATCAACATTTTAAAGAGCGCTTGGAAAAAATAGGCTATCCTCATTACATTAGCATTCTCTAAATGTCATTTGTAAACTACTTCTCAATCAGTTTGAGATGATCTAAAGTGTAACGGTTGGAGAAAGAATTCTATCCAGTGCATGATCTTAATGACTTACCTACAGGACTAGTCGAAACCCGCTGGGAAGGTGGCCTGAAACCAGGAGCCTTGGAATTGTCAGGATGCACGTTTTCCACGTGTCCTAGCACAGAGTTATTCAGAAAGGTAGACTGAACGGTGAAAGATGGGTCAGCTGCTGCTCGGGTAGAGAGTGGACAATCTCCCCATCCTTGGTTAGCTGGCACCTGGTTGCTATCAAAAAGACTACTAAAGTGATTGAAGAGCGTTGCTGGCCCAAAGGTAGGAGGCAATGATTTGCTTGCGGGGTTAATGTGCATCTGAGAACCGTTCATAACGTTCATGGCTGATGAAAGCTGCACTGCAGCAGGTGGACCTTGAGAAGGTGTTAAAGGAACTTGATTCGTAACAAAAATTGACTGAGGATCCTGATGGAGGTTTGCATTTGGTACCACTGAATAAAAAGAACCTCTGGACTGCATCCTGTGAGTAACTCGAGGTGCTGGTACAGCTACTTGAGGTAAGTTACTGTTGTCCTGATTATCTGCAACAACTGACCTGGGTGATGCTAAGCTTAAAGGAGCAGTTTCTGAGCTGGATGAAAAAGGCATCGAGATGGAAGGATTGACCTCTGACATCCTGGTTGGCAGTATTTCATCTTGGACATTATTTAGCGGTGCAGGGCTGCTCGATGGGCGAGTTTCAGTGACTCCCGAGTTGCTGCTAGCTGTCATACTGCAACTACTTGCAACCGAAGATGGTGCGCACGCATTGGCAGCAGGCTGGTCTGCTGTTGACACCTTCTCTTTGGGTGCTGAGACAGCTGAGAAGGAGTCTGCTTTAAGTGCAGAATGCTGTGTTTGTGGAGCATTAGATGGCAGAAATGCTGTGGGCACTTGCCCGTTGTTGGGGGGCACAGAGGAAGCTGAAGGCAGAGTGCTACAGGTGCTTGTCACAGTTGAGATTGCTGTTGCTGCAGCACTCGTCTTGGGAACACAGGCAAACAACTGCTTTCTGACCGAAGAGGGAGTCCGACTGGTGGTCGCACACAGCGGTTGGGTGGAAGCAGCTACAGAAGAGACAGTAATGGGACAAGTAGAAGTAGCTAATCCAGGAGACTCCGTCTGTAAAATACTTCCATTCTGACTACCTACACGACTCGAACTATTATGCTTTGGAGAGCTGTTTGTGCTGCCAGGGTTAACTGGTCTCACTGGGAATGGTCCCCAAGTGTTCGGTGAAGGTGAAAAAGTTCCTCCAAATTGGGCCATAGGTAAGCGAGGGTGCCGGATCTGTTGCATAGTTTGGGCAGCCAGCAAGGCAAAATGAGGGTGAGAATAAGCTAGAGGAAGAGACACTGGAAAAGATGAGCGGACATTCGCTGGGACATTCTTGTTTAATTTGCTAGTAGGCTGGAAAGTAGATAGTGTTGATGACTGTGATGTGACCAGGGGTGGTGCTCCGAGAGGAAAGGAATTCTTGTTTGAAGCAGTCACAGTGCTGACTCCAGATGAAAAGTTTGAATGGATTGATTTGGTGCTCGAAGCGGGTGTTCTTATATGAGTTTTAGGAATCAAGTCTTCCAGTTCCTTGGCAGGATCTTGAATAAGGGCATTGATGAGTTGCACTGCATATCGCGTTGACTCTGTACCACCCCTAGATTAAATATAAACATATTTATCTTTTGCAAAAGGAAACGCCACTTTGTGCAACATTCTGTAGCCTCAATTTTATACTGATCTGCAAGTCTATTGCATGTTTACTCCAGTTATTTATTTCCTGACTTTTGCGTATCTTAAGGACTGTCTTTGAAGAAGTAGACCTTCAGCATATCTTGGCAGCAGTAACATATGCTCTATTCTAGTAACAAGACGCTAAATATGTCCCGTCCTAAAAAGCACACAAACTTCTTAATAAATGACATTGTGGACTAACTCAAGACTTTAATTTCTAGATACTGTACCTTATAGTGATCATTCTCTCTCCGTTCTTATCTTTTTGCTTATCAACATCAATATGGGCACCAGTGACATCTTGGATTGCTGTGATGTTGCACCCACCTCTTCCCATTATTCTAGATACAACAGAAGCTGGGACAGACAACTTCTTTGACCTATATCACAAAGACCACAAGACTGTGAAAATGTATTCAAACTTTACAGGCATACAAAAATCCCTTGCTGTCTGATAGGTGGCTGAAGCAATATTCTTAAGTTTCAGGGCAGCAAGTGGTTTTCTGCTGTTATTTTCTTCACCCACTGGAGCCTCTCCAAAACTCCACTCAAGTTACTCATCATCCTCAGTACCTGAGGAGGATTCTCCAGAAGCCTTTCTTCACCACTGCTGCAACACAGATGTACGTGCCTCACACTGCTTCAGAAACACTTTTGGATTTTATCTTATCTTACCTTCAAAGTGAGACAAACCCTCAGTTTATCAACCTAAAATTACATAAACAGCGCTGCTTTGAATATAAAAGCCCATGACCTAGCTACTTTGATCATCTATAGCAAGGGTTTATAGCAAGGAGAAGATGGTTTTCCAATGTCTTCTCAGTGATCAGCTCTGGAATACCACTTCCATTCACAACCCTCTCAGACCTTGAGATCTGATTGGTGGCACTACACAACGGTGGATGGCAGATGGTTAAACTGTGCGGTTCTGTGATTAAGGAGCTGCTGGAAGGCACTGTGAAGGCAGCACAGATTTTCAGAAGCAGGCTCACTGTCAGGCCACAACACTGTAACCCATGTGTTCATCAAATTAAGTCAGTTTAGGATTTTTTCAATTCACATGGTATTGGTGGGTTGGTGCAGGCATACAGTACTGAGAACTCTTTGAACACGAGCTACGATTGCACCCAGACCCCAGCCAAGGTCTCTCTGAGCCACCACTGTTCCTAGACTTTAAAGGCTGGACCTCTGAAGCCCGTACACCACTTTCAAGCTTGCCAGTGATGTGCAATAGTTCAACACTGAACAGTCAGAGTGTATTCAAAGGGGTTTCAGAAACCACTGTGATCACAGTAAAGGCACCTCTGAACGCTGTACTGAGCACCACCACCCCCTGAAAAGGCTGCCAGCTTCACCTAGCTATTCCACTCTTGGAAACTTTTAAGTAACTTGATTCTCAGGAAATCGTTTCTCACTTAATAGGACTTAAAGGAAACCCATTTTATTTTAACCACATCTAAATACAGGGAAATGTTCTAGAGTACCACTCCATCTTACCAAGGTGTTTTTTCTTCCCCCCTTCTCTGCCAGGAGAGCATGTTACAACCCTCTCTATCCCAAGAAACCAGCTCCTCAGAACACACACCCAGATCTCCTCCCAGGGCCGTTTCACGCTTTGGGCTTTCTTCCCCCCTCCACCGCCCCAGGGCTCCTCTCTCAAGCTAGACATCCCAGTCACTCCCTCTCCAAACCAGAGCTTCCATCCTCACCTAACTTTCAAGATATGCCCACATTACTCACAGGGCTCCCAACCATACCTTGGTCTGTTTCTACCTCAGTCTACGAGGAACGCCCCACCACCACCCATGGAGACATTCCTCCTCCAGGAGAGGTCACCCCAGTGCCCAGGCCCATGCCCGCCCATCACCCACTGCTGCTTCCCTCCCTACCCGCCAAGCTCGATGTTTTTTACCTTGAGAAGCGCCCAAAACAGTACCTTTTTGCTCCGGAACAGCAGCGCCCTCCTCTCTGCAGCTGAAATTGCTCAATCGGTGTTGGTTGCAGATTGTTGGTAGGGGGAGGGTCTTTCAAAACTCTGCCTACTTGCCTGTCAAGGGCAGAAGGGATGTTTTTCATTGGGCACTGCTTTGATACTTGTCCCGTCTAAGCAGGGGGTTACTTACGGGGTGAGGGGAGAAGAATTCTTGTTGAGACCACGAGAGACTTTAGGAGAGGAAGGCATGCAGCTCCTGGGCATTTTGCATACGCAACTAAGGTTGCCAAAAAGCTCTTTGGCAGGACACATGCTTCGATTACTCAGGGCATAGCAAACACCAGTGCAGAACACTTTATGGATGCGTTCTTTATGACACAAGGCCTGATGCCTCCGGGATGAGGAAAGGTCAGGTTTTGGATGCCATCTCTAGAATCCTACCATCTCCAGCAGAAGAGTAGACAATACCCAACCAAGCAGTTGAGCTGAGCCTACAAGACTCAAGAGACCCAGGAGGAGAGACAGAGCAGCTCCAGGGTCAATGGCAGGGTCTGTGTGCAGCCCTGGCAATGTCAGCTGCCTGTTTCATGGTTTCATACCTGCGTGACACTCCAAGTGGTGGGCAGTCTGCAACCGTACATTTAGCAAGGCCATGTCACAGTGGAGAACCCCATTTGCAAACACAACCAAAGGCAGAGGCTGAACCTAGTCTCTAAAGGTTCAGATGCTGAAATTTTCAGATTAAACTGCCATTTTAACCTTTATTAAGAACAATCTGTGGCTTCCACTAATCTGAATGCATTAAATCCTCCATGCAATTACATTCTTTGCACATAGCCTAAAATTCTCTAAAATGAGCATTTGGTCACTACTATTGCAGAACACAAAAGCAGGGCATCATAAGCGCAGCCAAAGCATCTGACACTTGTATGTTCATGTGTGTTCCTTTTTTATCAAAAAGGAACAAAAAAAGGAAAGCCAGATGATCATTTCTTGTTACAAGTAGTAGACACCATAAAGGTTACACAAAAGATACGGTATGTTAATGGCCATATAATAAAAACCAGTATATTTTCAAAGGGAAAGTTTGCCTTACAGAAAATCGTCAAATTTAATTGCATCTCTAGCACTGGCTTTTTTCCATGGAATCAGCGATCAAGGCCACTACCCAAAGCAAAACGAATTTTAGCCTTGAAGCGATCATCCACCTCTCCTCTACTCTACTAACATCCATCCTGACTTTAGTTCATGTGCAAGCAATCATCTGCTGTAGGGGCTTTTCACTGCCATCTGCCCCCTCCTCTTTTTATCTTATCCCCCCATCCTTTACTCCACTGAAGTCACAGCTAAATAAAACCCTTGTGCCAAATGAAATGTTCATGTCATATTGACGTTACGTTAGGAGGAGACACTACAAATTAGGACTACAATTTGTTTTCACAGAAATGCAAGAGTAAGTGGGGGGTAGAATTTTTTTTTTTTTTTACAAATTAATTTTACAACTAAGTAATTAAATAAGCTTGCCAGACATTCTATATTTGAGAATAATTCACAAGATAAAAAGCTCACAGGCAGTTTTTAAACACAGAATTAAAGTCTTTACCTTCTAACCACTTCTTTCCAGCCTTCTTCTCTTTTCTGGCCTCTTTTTGGACTAGTCAGATTCAGCTTTACATTTGGAGAGGTCAGAGGCAGGGAAACAGGCTTATAAGTACTTGACAAAGAATTTGAATGACCTTCACTGTCAAGTCTAGGAACAAAAATGTGCCGATTACAAATTACAGAATAAAATGACAGCATTACAGTATACATTTCTGCAGCTTAAAACTACTAGCATGAACTGTTTTTATTCTTATTTTCTACCTGGAACAACCGTTGGGTGACTTCATCGGAAGTTTTTTACCTTTTTGTCCACAACCTATACCCTTCCTCCAAAAAGTGGAGTGTTGAACTGAATGAAGTAATACCAGAAGCACTAAGGACATCAGATTAAAATAGGTTATAATAGGCAGTACATGGCCACTTAGGCACATCCTGATTATGTGTCTGTACTGTGTTCTCCTTTTCAAATGCTTTTTAAGGGAAGCTACTTTGGTAATAATGTCTTCTCCTCACTAAGTGCTTGAAAATGTCTGGTTTTCAGTTTTTATTGTTACAGATTCCCTGGAAAGTGCTTCTACCCCTTACGCCACATTTTATGAATGGGTAACAGAGGCAAAAACATTCGAGCATACTGATGTATTTAAGTCCCAGTGACATCAATTTGGAAGCAGGTGCCCAAATATCATTACCTGTACTAATACAGCTGTAGCAATAGCCTAGTGATACAAACCAGGCAAAGACGGGGTAAGAGAGAAAAACAGAAAGAAAGAGAACAGGCAATCTCTAGTTCTGCTAACTGATCTATGTGGGCATGAAAAAAAAGCAGTGCCGGGAGCTCACAAGTTCCTCTGCAGCACTGAAACATAGGCAGCAATCTTCAGAAGTCACTGAAAAACTAGCTGTATGTAACTACCTAGCTGGAAAATGTACAGAGGACCTCGTGCTTCAGCTATCCTGCTAGGGATCACTCCTCCTCTTTACTATATGCAAGTTCTTACTCACTCGTCATATTCCCCATTCTTTAGAGCATTTTATGTTCATTGGGTCTTCTTGCAGTCAAACTGTTTGTTTATACTACACTTCATAGAAACTTCAGAGATCTCTCCACACTTAAGTAACCCAAGCTTACTGATTATATGAAAATCAACATTTAGACAATATGCCTTTTAAAATGGCAGCATTTTCCCTCTTTACCTAAGTTCTAGCTCTCTGATAATACACCTGCCCAAGGCATTTGCAAGTTCTATGGAGAACTTGACTTGTCCTCAGAAAACTCTAAGATTGAGGCAAAGAGAACAAGCAAATGCATATTAAAGAAAAGAACAAAGTCCATTGTGAAATACTGATTCCAGAGTAGACTTTAATTGCTTTTTTCTGCTTTGTCTGAAAGTGTCTGGATATGTTTTCAGAAAAGCATCGTTACAAAGTTGGAGTTTAAGTTTCAATCACAGTAGCCTTGTCATCAGCACGTCTATGACTAAAGAGAAGAGGAATTCAGAGAGAGCAAATTTAGAAATGATTTTCAGACAAAGTCTGCCTGGTGCAACAGTCAAAGAGCACCTGCAGAAGTTAATAAAATATACTATCCCCCTTTTGATATTTATATACTGTCTTGTTTCTTAGGTGTACTTTGCCTAACAGGAGCACTGCTTTAACAAGGAGTTAGAAGTATGCATTCAGTTAGTCCTGCTGTAGTGAACTGCACAGGATTCCAAGTCTTTTGTAGGAAACCTTGGACAAAAGGTCCAAGACAGAAACAATTTATGTTCATGAAACGGAATGTAAGACAAAAATCTGATTTCTAACATTACTAAGGGTAATCCAAAGCACACACCCTCCCACCCATAAGGACAGACAAATCCACTCGTTCCACACCTAACTTTAATCTGGGGAAAGAAAGAAAAGAAAAAAGAAAATCCCGACTCTCTTCCCAGTCCCAGACAAGTGCCTCAATCAGCCTGGCAACAGCCCTCTCGCTTGCTGCCCTTTTTGATCCCACAATGTTCGTATTCTTATTGAAGCTAGGTTGTCAGCCAGGTGTCCTATAGATCAATCCCTGTACCCTCTCCCTTCACTTAATGTGGAAAAAGAAAAAAAAAAAAAACAACAAAGAACCAAAAAAAACCATGGAGGACCAAACTCATACGACTTACACGTAAAAATAAGCAAAGATTACAGATTCAGATGGGATCTAAGCTTTTTGATTCAGACCAATGACCTATTCAGAAACTGGCATTATATATAAAAGTTATTAGCTCATTCCGTGGCAACTCAATGATCTTCCAAACCATTCATATGGCCCCTATACATTCACCGAATTCTTTTGACTCTCACCTCTGGTTCGACAAAGTTAAATCAAACTGGCCATCAACCTGGCAGGTGAAATGGTCAGAATCATCAACTTCTTCCCTCCTTAAAACAAAGAGATTGCAATTCAATAAGTTAATGATGAAACCATAAAACAATCAAAAGGTAATGAAACCAATTCTGTACATAGATTATAAGTAAAGCTGGCACTTCCTTTTAAATTCCCAGCATTTTCACTTCAAAATCTATTCTAATAAAGTTGGCAATGCAAGATGAATGCTTAAATAGAGCAGAGGAAAAACCAGTCTCTTTTGCTAAAGTAGTATTAAAAATTAGCCAGCAAATGCCCCCCCAAAATAATCTTATCTTTACCATTTTAAAGAGGTTGCGTTCAACAAACTTTACAATATAATTTAATAGCTATGCAAATAAACCAAACTCAGTCTCTCAAGACTTTGGGAATGTATCACCTTAAGCTACAGAAAATTTATGTTGGCATAGGTAAAACCCTGTGAAACAAGAGGGAAACAATACGGCAGTCTCACCTAGTTGGTGGTTTTGAAGCTGAGGTGCTCGTTTTTTCTTCCTGAGAGGGGATAAGCAACGAGGCATAGCGCCGCTCAGAGGAATTTGTATCCATTGTGAAGTTCAACTCTTGGCTTTTACCTCCACTGCTACTTTCACTATTGCAATCTGTGCTATCCAAGTTATCTGAATCACTATTCCCACTTGCACCACCACCTCTTGGCTCTCCATTTATTTTATTTTTATCTGCTTTTTGCTGTGCTAGAGATATATGCTGATCTGGCAAAATTATCTGCATATTCTGAGGAGTCTCTTTTGTTTTATTTTTTTTATTTTTTCTATTTGTGCTGGGGGTAGTCACCACATTAGCTCTCTTCTTCCCAAAGGCATTTGTGAAAGTAGTTGAAGTCGCAGAAATTCCAATTGTAGTTGTTGTAGTTGCACTAGGAGGCTCTATAGGAACTTCTTGCTCCACTGAAAGAAAAACAGTTGATATACAATTAAAACCCACAAAATATAGAAAGCGGTGCCCCGACTGAAGACACTGTGGATGAAGTTATTCTCCTTCATGAGCTGTCAGACTATTTGCACTGCATTCAGCTGTAAATCCTCTAAGAGCAAAAGACTTTTGGGAGCAAAGGAGGGAAAAAAAACCCACTAAGCAAAGGGGTTTTGCCAGGAATTCTGACTGCAGAGGGAAGAACCAGGGCAGAAGCTATGCAACAGTATCACAGTACAAACAGATTTCTTTACCTAGATGGTTAAAAAAAGGCACCCCCACAACTGCATTGTTCATAGAAATGCTTGTTCTTTACCTTCATCATCATTTTCTTCTTCATCATCATCTTCTTGCAGTTCCAGAGTTTCTTTAGGCTTGTTTTCTTCATCTTCTTCTTGTTTTCTTTTTTGTTCTTCTTTTTTCTTCTTTCTCTTTTCCTTTCTTTTCTCCCTTTTAGCTGCAAGAGCTTGTTTTCTGCTCTCCTCTCTTGACTATGTAGGAGAAAAGGATCCATATTTAAATGTTTTCACACAGATTAAACTATACTTATAATTCAGATCATCCCTAGAAATTCTGGGGGGAGGGAGAAAGGAGAGAGAATGATGAACTAGAAAGATTTTGTCATGTACTGAATCATTATGCAGAAACTGGGCAGACCTTATGGAACACCAGGACTAGTTGGTCCCAAAACTTCTAAGGAATGACAACAAAGTAACAACCAAAACAGAGGTGTTATAAAAATATAATTTTACTGGAAAATCAGCAAAATCTATCATCTTAGTCCTTTCTCAAAAAACATTTAATAAGCTCATTAAAGTAATCCAAGAGAGCTACTACCTCAGGTAACTATTGCTATGTCCAAGCTTTCCTACGAAGGACGATGGAGTGGCTGAAGCAGAAGTCAGTTCTAATTTGTCCCCCTCAGTACGTCCTTCACTTTTTGTATATTAGAGGAAGGAAAGCACATACAGTCACAGCATGAAGAACTACTGCCCAGAAGGACCAACAGGAAATACAGCCTATAGACTAATACATAGTTCAAACTGTTACACTACATGACAGCAGTTCTCTACTCACTTTTTCCAGGTCTAGCTCCTTCAGCAATATAGTTGCATTCTTATTTGCTTCTGCAGCCTGCTGGTCTTTAGCTTTCACAATTGTCTCCACACACTGGTGACACTTTTTCAACAAGTCCTAGAATACAAACTTGTCTTACTACCTCCACAATACACTAAAATTGAGGAGTGAGACCTGCTCTACAAACATGAGATTAGCTTCCCTGTATTCACAAACATACAAACTATTTCAACAGAATTGGACTCTAAACACCGATTTATTTTAAGGTCTGTATTGAAAAGGAGAGTTGCACAAACCTCCAAATCAAATACACATGAGCAAACATGTACATTCAGTTTTTAAATACTTAATAATTTCTCATGCATATTTTCGCTGAAAATAAGGGGCAGGGTTTTTCCTGAAGTGAAACTCACCTTGTCAGTTATTGTTGCTATGTATCGCATGCATTCAATGTCCGAAGGAAACTGGTTAACTTCCTTCACCAGGAACTGAACTACTTTCACATGCCCCTAGAATAGCAAAGAAAATTCTAATCTCTTGTATACAATTATCAATGTTTGCCATCAAAATACAAGTTTGATATCTCTTAGTCCAATGCAAAAGGCTAAAAATAAGCAAGAACATTTCTGGCAGCCTGCTGTTTGAGAAGAAAGGTAGTTACTGTTTGCTCAGTCTTGACAGCTTGTCTGCTGTTCCACATCACGGTGGCAAAGACAAGCTCTCCCACAAGTAATTTTTTCATTTTAAAATACCAGGACCAAACCAGGCCCAAGGGCAGAGGCAGCTGATAATGTTTTTAGTAACAGCCAAGACGACCCTCTTTAGACCCCATCTGTCACCCCAACCCACTCTCCTGCCTCTCGCGCCATGGAGCTAACTTAGATTGTTCAATTACAAGGTAAGTCTGATTAGCGAACTGAGCCACCTGAATATTATCCTCACAAACACATTCCTCTGCTGCTGGATCCACTCATTGACAAGGTACACTGTGCAACCACACAGAAAGTGTCCAACTGTTGTCTCGGAAGTTATTTGAAAGCCATGGAGGGACAGCAGCGGCATGCTCAGTATTGCTCCTTGTCAAAAAAGCTGTACGCTTATTTGATATTTTGTTAAAGGCAAAGCAGCTAGAGTTAATAAATTCCTCTGCTATAGCTATGCTACTTGCATACAACACAAGCGATGAAACTGTCACAAAGCAACATTCTTCCTGCCAAGAAGAAAAGGTGATGACAAAAAAAGCCAACTACAAAGTGTCCCACTCAACAACAAATTAAGAGCGGAACAAGCGAAGCACAAAGGAATCGGGACAGCTTATTACAGACTGGTATTTTGTTCATCTCAAAAGCAGGACTGACACAAGCAGTATAATCTGCAGAAATTTAGAGGGGACTACGGTAATCTCGAGACAGTGAAATCTCAAACAGTGAAAGTTTTTGGACAGCGTATAACTGAAAATAATAAAGTTAACATGGTTTATGCAACCAAGATTTTCACCTCTCAAAAATTAGATCTGTGTGAAGTACACAGCTTATGATTACTTTAAAGCATGCATGTTATCAAAATAGTAATTTTGCTGTGTTATATTTGATTCTTCTAAAAGCAATCATTCAGATTTAAGACCAAATTAGAAACTCTGTTTTGAAAACATTTAGCATTGAAACATAAAGTTAAGTTGGTCTCCTACCTTGCGAAATGCTGACATGAGAGGTGTAATTTTCCGATTATCTGCAGCATCCACATCTGCTCCTGCTTGCACAAGCAACTGAACCACATCATAGTGACCACCATTAGCTGCCAACCACAGAGGTGTGTTTCCTTTCTTGTTACGAACATCAATATGTGCTCCTCTAAAAAAGTACAAGTGTAATCGAGTGAAACAAGGTATGAGTAAAGGTGGAAGTCAGGAAGTAAGATCACAAAAAGATCAGAGTACAATTGAATATATAACTTTAATTACTGAAATCTAGTGGCTACACAGATAAATTCTGTCCCTGAAATCTGATGTTTAAATTGCAATGTAGTGACACAGGGATTATTTAAAACCTCCCTTACAGAAAAAAACCCACTCACCTGATGTAACCTACTGCACCACAGGTATGCAACTAGCAACCATGGGTCCTTTAAATTATCATTACCCACAGGACAAAGCAGCCCCTTGAGATTTTAGCAGTGCATAGGGTTATGCTTGAAGAGCTCAAGAGCTACTTCCAGGCTTTGCCCCCGAGTGACAGTGGGGAAGTGGTCATGTCCCAAGCCAGACACTGTTTGCTTGCCTCTGGTCCCAGCTGCCTGCTTAGCTTAATTAACACTGGAGTAGCAGGATACTCCAGGATAACACTGGAGAGCAGGGAATGGATATAACATCCTATTTCCAAAGCTTCCCATTCCCTTTGCTCTCAGATGCACTAGGCAATGTAAACAAGGGCACCCTTGCCACAGAGGAATACAGCTACAGAACAAATATGCAGCTGCTAATGAGAAGAAATGGTTTACCGATTAATCAGGAGCTCACAGAACTTGTAGTGACCCTTATCTGCTGCAATTGTTAAAGCTGTATCTCTTGAGGAAGGCACAGGTGGAGCATTAACATCAGCTCCTTTATCAAGGAGAACCCTTCCAACCTCTGCATATCCTCCTGAAGCAGCTTCCATCAGAGGTGTGAGACCAGTCTGTGCAAAGAAAATGAGTTAGTGCGAAATTTGTACAATATACTTCAGATGAGACATAAATGATTTCTACGCAGGGAAATCAGATTTGTTATTTAGCTGCTTATATTTAGTTTAGGACCCTAACTTCAAGCAGTCTCTTTCTCAAAAAAAAACCCCAAAACTAACAAACCAAACAAAACAAAACCAAAAACTCTTGGGCTTTGATTTATATAAACCTAGACAAACTGTTGACTAAGTATCACCAGATACCTGTCTCAACAGCAAAAACAAAGTTTACAACAGGATCTCTAAAACAGAGATTAGAACAGATCCAAATGAGGACACCAGTGTTTCCATGAAAATGCTCTTTATAGAAATGAAAAATGAAACTGTCTTTATAGCTTTTCTCTAGCCTCCCTTAGCACTGAGACTGATCTGGCCCAACTTAATTGCCAGGCTAAACTGTTAAATAAACTTATACCAGCTGCTAACATGCCCAGCTGACCATTTGAGAGCTGGCTTTTATCAATATCCCCTTTTCTCCAGCCACAGTCATTCCAGAAGCAGGCGGGGTAGACAGACACAGCAATTATTTAGGCAGCCTTAGGAGTTACCAAAAATTCCTTTGTACTGGGGAAATCAGTCTGGCTGTCTACACAAGCTTTAAGCTTGCTTTATGGCAGGAGACACAAAGCTGTCCCAGAGTACCAAAGAATGGGACCTGTGGAGCATTTCAGAGGCACACAAAGTCATAGTACTGAAGCCATGGGTTTTACAGCAACGGAAAAGCTTTACAAAGTTTGACTGTACTACTACTGTTGTAGACAAGAAATCTGTTCTGAGAATCACCATAAGCAACACTATTCTCCTTCCTGCCTAGACTTAACTCATATGTAAAAATACAGATATCTGTTCTGTTACTGAGTATCATGTCAAGCTTAAACCTGAAAAGTCTCTCAGTACAGCAGAACAAGAGTCAATCTGAGTCTCATTATGAACTCAGAAGGACCAGTCAGGACCTAATGCAAAAAATTCATCACTGTTGATGCTTTTTTTTTTTTTTAAATAAAAACCAAACTTATTTCAGAACATTTAATAAGTCCTCTGAGCCCAGAGAGGCTCCAAGTAACAGGAAAATTTGAAGAGACTTGATGACTCAGAGAAATCACCTGTTAGAAGTAAGTCACAAGGAAAGGCAATTCACACCCTTACCTTTGCCCTGTGCTCGACATTGGCCTTCCTGTCCAAAAGCAGACTGACCACCTCTGCTCGGCCCTGGAAACAGGCCAGGGTGAGGGCCGTATTCCGGTTGGTCTCAATTTGGGCATTAATATCAGAACCCATATCAAGCAACAGTTTCACAGCAGGTACATGGCCATTCATAGCAGCCAGCATCAGAGGAGAAATACCCAGCTTACTGCCAGTCCTAAAGGGAATGAAACAAACTGCAGTTCCCAGAGCCAGAAGAATGCTCTGGGAAATTTAAGTGTATCTAAGAGGAACAAAATGTTTTGTTGTAAGCCGGAAAGGAACATATAACATACACAAATATAGATACTGACCTAAAATACTAGCATTTTTGAATTGATTAGGAGAAACCATCAGAGTAACCACATGCAATAGACAATTGCAATTTATAAACAAAGAAAATACATTTCAGCTTTTAGACATTCAGATGGCTGAAGAAGTACGTATGCTAAAAATCATGGCTGCATCTGATTCATTCAGAAAAAACATGCTTCTAGCACAGCTGCAGTTTTAACTTTCTCTAGTGATAAAGTATATGTAAGTTTTCTTAAACTGAATAAAGAGGAGGCTTAAGAGACATAGCTGTGTAAATTTGCTCCTTGTACCGAAAAAGGCATCTTTAAACAACCACATAAAGCTGCTCTGAGTGCTTTGGCTGGTTTCTTTACCTGGTGCTGGAAATAGTTTGACTTCTACATCCCAGAATGGTGGAAGAGAGAAAGGGAGGGAATAGGTTTGCAAAATATAATAATCCCTTAAAATTTAGGTATAAGGGAGATGGAAGTTTGTGATAGTTAAAGGCAATTTAAAAGTACTACGATAACATGAACATAAAAGATAATATCAGTATAGGAAGGCTGCACGGAGGTCTGAAAGCACTAGAGATTCCAGCCTATGCCTCAGTACATACAATGGAGTATCCGTGGTACACTGCAGTTAATCCGGCGTATGTAGTATGTTACCTTGAATTAATTTCTGCCCCAGCATTGAGAAGAATCTTGATGATATTAACATAGCCACCAGATGCAGCAAGGCTTAATGGCGTATAATCAGACACATTCCTATGTTCTTTATTTGCTCCCCGGGCCAACAGCAAATCGACAACCTGAAAAGACAGCATGCACATTAGAAGACATACTGTGGCCTTTGCTATTATCCAGGAAGCAAAAGAATGTTATCACATGTTCAATCCTTCCAGTATGTTATCAGTTTCCATTGTCAACAGGTAAGATTCTACAGGAAAACCTTTATCCTTTTTTGGTTTACTTTTACATAAGCGCTGTACAGACTTAGCAACTGATGAATACATCAGCTAACCCGCATGGGTTATAGCAGCGCAGCACTTGTCTTCCAGAGAGATTATTTTACCTAATCAAAAAATGCAAGGCTTTAAAGTGAAGCTCTTCCTGTGAATCTTAAGTTAGCAAACAAGGGATCTATCCCACTCCCATAATGTTTCACACTGTTTACGTGTCTCTTTCCGAAACTCCCACAACTTTAATTCAAATGACACTGGAGCCAAGTTTGACCACCTGTATTACACAGTCTTTCCAACAAAACAAACAGTAAAAAAAAACCAGACCAACTGATGTTAATGGAACAAGCATGACAAATGACTTCTCTCCTTTATCAGAAGCGGCTTAAGAGAAATAAAAGGGGGGAAAATGAAAACATTTCTGGCCCCTCAGTGGGCCTCATTTTACTACTAACATAGGCTAGGTGATTTTCAAATAAGCCAGAAAAAAGGCTGCCTCAAGTTGCTAAGCCAGAAACATAAGAGGTAGATTCTGTCATGAGTACAAAAAGTGAAGAGGAGGAACAAAAGACTTAAGTAGTTCAGTAAGTAATGCTATCACAGGCCACACTGATCTCCCCTTTTATTTGTGAGCAGCACTTTTACTGTTAAAGATCTGCAATTCAAAAGTCAAAGTGGGAATTTTCCAATTTTGGCCGACTGTTTCAATCCTTACGAGTTCCAAAATTTACCACTCCCGTATCTGGCACAGAGTCCTTTGCCATCTCCATGCCATCTTCTAAGCTAGTAGGCCCATGACTAAAGTAGGAAGGATTTATCAAATTTTATTTGGGGGTGGGGGGAAAACTGAGTGAAAACTGAAACATCCTGGAAAGACTAGAATAGACCTAGAGGACTAGAAGACTAGAAGGTGCCCTGCATTGCATCTGCACTTACCAGCCGTGCACATTACCACTAAAACCGTGTACTGCCAACACAAAATTTCAGTTTCTTTCTTTTTGCACCTGCACCAGCTGTTTTAGTTTTGAGAGTGGGGAAGATGCATAAGAGAAGTGTTCAGTGAATAAAATTACTCACTAAACATCCCTACCTCCCTCACAAAAGTACTTATCTTGCAAGGACACATCAACAGAAGAATAACCACAAGTTATAACAACCATTAGCTAACAAAACTGGGATAGTCAACGGAGAAAAGAATAAATTCCATTTCCTCTTTGAAAAGGAAAAAGACTTAAATTACCTACACTTATACACAGGTTAAAAGCTTTCCAGAAAAAAGGTGATTTATTATACCATCAACAAAAAAACATTGTCAAAAAACTATCTACAAAAAACAATTCAAACCCATTGAGGACAAATATGTCTGTACCTCTTGACGTCCACCGGAGCATGCCAACGAAAGCGGAGTATCCTTTGTGCGCTCAGACTGTGCTTCTATATCCCCACCTTTGTCTAGCAGAATTTCCACTACGCCAACATGTCCAGCAGTTGCAGCCAGAATCAAAGGCGTAAAACCTAGTAACAAGAGATGATGTTAGAAGCAACCTTGAGAATCTCAAAAGTATTATTAAGGAGTAGAAATGCACAAAAGAGTTAATTCACAATGACTTCTATTGATCAGGCATGACTCCCTCAGACTGGGCATTTCCTGGTGTAGGCCACAAACTCAGACCCTTTCCTAGTCCCCTTCTGACCCAGACACATCTAGGCTCTGATTCCAGCCAAATATAATTAAAGGCTCTTTTTCAGAAGAAATCTAAACAGTACTTGCACTGGTCAGTTTGTATTAAGTTCCAACCAACTCATCTCTTCAGAGAAGTCATGGCTTTCCACATGATTCCTATTTCATAAAGCTCCAACTAGTGAACACATCTGCACTGCACATGCTGTTTATCACCAGTGGTGAAGGTGAGTTCCAAGGAGAAAGGCACAGTGGTTTTGTTCTCTCAGCTCTAAAAGATTTGAGATTTTGCTGAACTCTGCTATTGAGAACAATATGATGCACAACCTAACAACTACTCCCCATTAGCTTTGTCAGCCAAGATTTGATATGTACCCCCATTAGATGCTCTATCTAGTATTTAGGTTTTTTTATCACGGGATGATTTACATGACACCAGGTCTGCTGGAGACAGATGGAGTACATCTGTCTCAAAGGGGGAAAAGGATCTTTCCACAGAAGCTGGCAGGGCTCATCAAACGGACTTTAAACTAGATTTGAAGGGGGAAGGGGATGAAACCAGCAGCAGAGACACGAAGGTCATTTGTGGGTTGGAAACTATGGCTGTGCCTGGGAATGGCTGGGTAGAAGTTAAGGCCTCTTCCAGCAAAAAGGTGGCAGGACCAGTAGCCCTACTGAAGTGCTTCTACACTAATGCACGCAGCATGGGAAACAAACAGGAGGAACTGGAAGCCACTGTGCAGCAGGAAGACTATGATGTAGTTGCCATCACGGAAACATGGTGGGGCGATTCGCACAACTGGAGTGCTGCAGTAGACGGCTACAAACTCTTCAAAAGGGACAGGCAAGGAAGGAGAGGAGGTGGGGTGGCTCTGTATGTTAGGGAACGTTATGAATGTCAAGAGCTTAATGATGGTGACAATAGGGTTGAGTGTTTAAGGGTAAGAATCGGGGGAGGGCCAACAAGGCTGATATCATGGTGGGAGTCTGTTATACACCGTGCAACCAGGATGCAGCGGTAGATGAAATATTCTACAAGCAGCTGGGAGAAATGTCAAGATCACTGTCCTGGTGGGAGACTTCAACCTACCAGATATCAGCTGGGAGGGAACACAATACAGCTGAGAGGGGACAGTCTAGGAAGTTCCAGGAGTGTGTTGGGGACAACTTCCTGACAGCTGGTGAGGGAACTGACTAGTGAAGGAGCCCTGCTGGACCTGCTGTTTGTAAATAGAGAAGGACTTGTGGGGGATGTGTCAATTGGAGGCCGTTTGGGGCATAGTGACCATGAAATGATAGAGTTTTCAATTCTCAGGGAAGCGAGGAGGGGGGTCAGCAGAACTGCCACCATGGACTTGTGGAGGGCAGACTTTGGTCTTTTCAAGAGCCTGCTTGACAGAGTCCCTTGGGAGGCAGTCATGAAGGGCAAAGGTGTCCAGGAAGGCTGGANAAGGAGTCCAGGAAGTGGACTGGGTGGTCTTCAAGAAGGAAGTCCTAAAGGCACAGGAGCAGGCTGTCCCCATGCTGTAAAACATGCTGTCGGGGGAAAAGCCCGGCCTGGCTGAACAGAGAGAGATCGTGACAACTGAGGGCAAAAAGGAGAGTTTCTGGCCTTTGGAAGAAGGGTCAGGCCACTCAGGACGGCTACAAAGATGTTGCGCAGCTATGCAGGGAGAAAATTA
>VYZM01007971.1:1985-19761 GCA_013398915.1 Dromas ardeola
CGCGGCAGCGTGGAGCCCAGTCCCGCCGGGCGCCCCGGGCCCACCCCGCGCCCCCGCCGTGCGGTCCGTGGCCTGGTGTGAGATACCGGGGCCCCACGGGCGCCCGGGAAAAGCCGCCACCGCTCCCACACCGCGACAGCGCTTCTGGGGCTGGAAACAGCCGGGGTGCTGCGGCTCGGGCGGGCCAGAGCTCCCGGGAACGTCCCTGGAAAACGCCTCCCGCTCCCCCAGGAGCATCTTCTGCCGGGGCGCGACATCGCAGCGTGGCAGAGCCCCCTCCCGCTCGGGAGCCAAGCCCCCGCCACCCCACGGCCGCAGCAAGAGCGTCACGGGCCCCGGCGCGGCCCCGGCCGCGTCTCAGCGCGCTGCTGCGCGGTCCGTGCGCGTCCAGGGACGGGCGGAACGGCAGCGGCCGGGGGGCGGTGGAGCGGCAGAAATCTGTGCTTTTTAGAATTTTCCAGAGACAGTTGTCGTTGCCGGCCCTCTCTCAAGCGACGAGAAGATCACAAACCCGGGCTGACCTTTTGTGCCTTTATCCCTGATGCGTAGCGTTGGGAAGAGAAGGGATCTCCCCCTCCCCACAGGCTGCAGCCCCCGGCGCTGCCGGGGCTCGGGGCGGTGGATCGCAGCTGGGGCACCGGGGGCCTCCAGAGCGGAGCATTCGCATCGCCTGGGCTCCCCGGTACCGACCCCCTCCTGCTCCCGAGGGTCGGTTCATCGTGATTTTGGGGAAGCGGAGGGGCAGAGGGTCGCACAGAGCATCCAAAGCCCGGTACCACCTTTGCAGTTATTTGTGTTTTCTCACATTTCTGTAAAACACACCGATGCCCAAATGTGGGAGAGGGGGAGCAGTGCTAACAAATGATGAACTGCCCCCCAGTCCAGACAGGATTCGGGGGGGGGGGGGGGGGAGAGAGTCTGTTTTAGAAATAGCTGCTGCTTCCCTGCCGTACTCTTTTTCATCTGGCTCTGTCCTTTTAAATTCAAAATATAGGAGATCTAGTGGTGATCGTGGCCCAGTATGTTCCCAGAGATAAAAGTGAACGCTGAGATGCGTATGCTAATTAGACTGAACTAATTTAAAAGGTGTTAGATGGGCAGTCATGTAAAGTTGAGAGCACTTGGGCAGCATAATCTAATACCCTCAGCGATCTTTAGAGAGCTGTCCACGGGAAGCCATCGGGAAATGAGGCTTGAAAGATGAAAGCATGGAGAAGAGGCATCCTGTCAGCGGCAGCTTTTGCCTGGTGGTCCGTGTGGAGGGGGTGCCCGGTCGCCCCCGGATGGGACCGGTCAGGAGAGATGCCGACAATTGTTTCAGGGCTCCATGACCCAGCCTGGTCAGTCCAGCGAAGGGGCAGCGCCGAGGGGGCGCAGCTGACAAAACCAGAGGGTTTTATTTTCGAGAGTGCGAGAGAGGGCAGGAAACGCTGAGACACTTCTCTTTTTCAGTCAATATGCGTTATTACTTTTGCTCACCCCTCATCTACCACTCACTGGTGCCTCAGAAGCGCTGCCGGTTGTACTGGGTGGCGAGCAGTGCGCCAGGAGTCCTCGTCGGCTGCATTGAGCAGAGCGAGCTGCTGCTGCCCTGCAGCAGCACCATGGCAGGGCCAAGAGCTCTTCTGAAAGAGCTGCCCATGGCTCAGCTGGCCCGTACCCCGAGGGCTGCTCTTCGCCACCCCTTTCTCTCCTCTGTCACTTTTTTCCTCCAGTCCACAACGACACAGTGACCAGGGCCTGCGTTTTCAGAGAGAGATTTGTGTCAAAGCAGAAGACCAACCTCATTTATCAAAGCAATGAATAGCCCAAACCCTGCTCGTACCTGTTTTATCAGTCTAGTGTGGGTTCAGGGCCACAGCGAATGCTTCGGTCCCCTCTCTCAGTCACTTTCACTGATCTCGAATGTGGTTATTTTGATAGTTAAAAAGACATGGTTTTAAAAGTCAGCTTTGCAGAACTTTCTGCCTGGTGACACGCTTACATGCACAGCTGAAAATGAGCCAGGGGAGGCCAAGCCACACCAGATGCTGGCTTCTACCTCTTCCTGAGAGCTCTGCGAGAAACCCCACTGTATCCTCTGAGATTACTGCTGTGACGTGGTAGAGCGAGGGCCTGGCCTCCTGGGAGCGGAGCACGGCTGGACTACAGAGCCCGGGCTTCCCCGGCCCCGCATGGCAGCTCCTCGCTCAAGCCCAGCGGAAGAGGGTGACGCAAGGCACCGTCAGCAGCAGAACCAGCGTCCCCCAGCCTGATGGTGTCCCAGTGTCCTGGTGGGCTCCTTGGAAGGCTGGTTTAGGATGCAGCGGCAGAGGCAGGATGAGCATGGCTTTTTGGGACCAGGGCGCAGAGTGGGGGGAACAGGCGCCCAAAGGCAGTGGTGGCGCTGGGGCTGCGGTGTCTGGGGGTGCAGAGCAGCCCCCGCTGGGCCCGGGGAAGGTGGGAGAAGGCAGAGGCTGACGAGCTCTTTTCCACAGGGCAGACCAGGGAGGTGCAGTGTCGTGCCTGGGATGCGCACAGGTCCGAGCAGAGCACGGAGCAGGAATCACATCTCTGCACCCTTGAAGTCCGCCCTTTGTCACTGGGCTGGGACTGTAACGGTACCCTGGGCACCTGGCTAACGAGGTGCCCCGAGGGGCAGGTTGTAACCTCACTTCTGCATTACGCAGAATGGAGAAGTTTGCTGCTGGGCTGCCGTTTTGCTTGAAGGAACAGCTCGCTTGGTTATAAGCCCTGCTTCCCTCTCTCTGAATGCATCCTCCCATGGATATTTTGAAAAGAGGGGCCCATTTTGTCTCTGCTGAAAAGTAAAGAAACCAAGAATGAGGATTTTTTTTTTATGGGAGCTCTGGCTGGAAAGCGGTCGACTCTGCTTGCTGCTCTGTGACAATGCTTGCTTTTCCAGCCTTTCTCAAGAAAGCCAAGAACAAAAATTTCAGCCCAGGTTCATCCTATGCTGTAGCTGCTGTGTTTGCTGCTATTAAAACGCTGAAAAGGGTCAAATTGATTCCTTTGCTTTGAGAATTGCTGGGAGAAGAGGTAGATTGGGAGATAGGAAGTTAAATCACTGAATAGTCTGCTTCCGACAATTGCTAGCGAAGAGGAAAATACAGTTGATTAAGTGAGCCCTTTCCTAGACATAAAAGTGTCCAGAAAATGCAAGCAGAAGACAGGAGGTTAAGAAATCTAAGCCTTACTCGAGGCTCAAAAGGAGACATACCCAGGGAATTAACTGTTACCTTTCCTAGATTAGGTTTCATGTTAATAACCTGATTCTCTCCTATTGATTGAAAAAAAGGGTGGTGGGTCGCAGCCTCCAAACAGGTAATTAACTCTAATCAAATAAATGGCCGAGGTCAGGAGCTGGGCAACACTCAGAGTCCATCTCTGTCCAGAATCTCTCTAGATCAGGTGTTTAATACCTACAGGGTACCAACATGGTACAATATTCTCCTGCCCCTCCTTGGCTAACTTGTTAGCTTGATTGTTAAGTAAACACATCCCTCAGTTGACATGCTGCCACGTACATAAAGAGGTGCCGCTGTAAATCGCAGCTGCCAAAGGATTTTTCCTCTTAACATATGTTGCTTCTAAAGAGATTTCTAATTTTCCCTAGAATATTTATTAGATGCATTATAGTGTGTGCTTTAGGTAGGTGTTTTACCATCACCGTTCAATGGCCTGCAGAAAGGTTTCCTTCCACAGTTTCAGGAGCCACGCTGGTTCATGCAAGAATATTTAAATACTCATTTTATCATGCTAATCACCATAGCTGCTGTGCAGCAAAGGCTACATACTCACAGCAGATACTCAAAGGAACAGCGCAGTAGCATGGATGAAAACGTTTGCCCATTTGCAAGTCCCAGGCCACGCTGTTACCACGCAGGAAGTTTTTCATTGCCAGGCACCCGGGTGAAACCCTGGTCAGACACATGTGCCGGGAGAGCTTGGGTGGGATGTACGTCCTGGGGTGCTGGGCTCCTCTCCTCGATGGGCTGCTGCCACTGTGGCCTGGGGCAAGCAAAGGACTCGCCCACAGCAATTTGCCAGGTTGTCATACCCTGCGGAGCATCACCACGAGCAACTCAGATGTTTCCCCCACTACCATGGACAAGCAGATGTCTTTTTGACAGGAGCGGCTGAAGCTCTGTAGTTGTTTTTTTTTATCTCTTTTCATATGTGCACCCAAACCACTCCCAAGCTCCCTGCATGGCAGGGTGGGTTTGCTCGCCGCAGCTCTGCCTTTCATGCAGGACAGTTGCACATCATGGCCATGGAGGTCCAGGAACAAGCCACAGCCAAAAAGACAGGTCTCGCACTATCCTCTCTGCCTCCCCGCTGTGCTGCAGCCATCTCTGGGGGCTGAACGGGCACAACGCAGATAATTTATAACCACCCCGAGCGGCTGTCCTGTGCAATAACTCCCGTAACCGGCCAGTGCTTCGCTGCAGGAACACGGGCATCGCTGGGAGGGAAACTGTGGGACACACAGATGGGGAAGGGCCCGGGGAAGGTGCCGCTGGGTTGTCTGTTGGCAGCACATGTGGTGCCGGGCCGGAGCAGAGCTCGCAGGGGCAGCCGGCAGCTTTCCCACCCAGCACCTGCATCCCGGCTCCCTCACACACCAGGACAGAGCCCATGACACCGGCCAGGACAGCGCGAGGGTCACGTGTTCTGGCTGTGGTTCCCAAAAAGGCGATTACTTCTCTTGCCAGCTCTGCTCTCTTTATGCTGTTTTGCTGCTTGGGGTTTCCATCGCCACGTTCCTGCAGGATCCAGCTGGAATTGTCTCAGACAAGCTGGAAGTGGCCCTGCCGTGGCAGTGGGACAGGCCGGTCACCATCAAGGTGACCCCACAAGTGTTGGCCAGCACACAGGGCGCTCAGCCAGCTGTCCACCTCTCCATCGCTGCAATGCCACCTCTGCCCAGCGCCGACACTTTTCCGGGGACCATTTATTGTGTTTTGCCTCCCGACAGGATATCCCCAGATAGGGCCACCCCCATCCCGATCCGTGTCCATCTGCCTCTGCTCTGACCAACAGCACGCCAGGGGAAACAGTCCGTTACCCAATGAGTGAAAAAAATAAAAACAAAAAAGGAAAGTTTCGCTGCATTTGCTATCTGTACTTCATCAGTTATTTTACTTTAAAAGGTCAGGAAGGTTTCTTGCCTTTTTGTTTCAAGAATCAACTCCTCCCCTTCTGCTCTCACTGCCTTTCTCTCACCTGCACCCAGCCATTAGCCTCACAGCAACTTACACACTGGCATAAAATAAGACAAAGCATTTCTTTCCCCTGGAAATCCTCTCGGGCAGCGTTTCAAACCTCCAGGCTTTGGAGAATGCCCAAAGAGGCAGGAGCAGCCTCAGACATGTGTCCTGCGCAGCGGGAGCAAGCCCGGCTCAGCCCCGGGGGCCGCTTGTCCCTCCGCCTCTACTGCCCCCAAAGTCGGGACCAAAGTCGCTGCTGCCAAGCACCACAGGCACGGAGCTGCAAGCTTGGGTGAATCCATCCTGCAGGCGGGTTGTAAAAGGATGCTCCATGCGGGATGTGAATAACTTGTACCGGTGCAGCTCAGTACAGCGACAGAACAGGGTGTTTTCAGTCCTTGCGCCCCTTTGAGAATAATTACGGCACGAGATTGTTTTTTTCCCCTCCTTAGGTATTTTTGGTGTAATTTCTTTTTCTTTATTTGCATTCACTCTAATTCTGCAGGGCGGGGGCTGTGTTTGGAGCAGATGACAAAGAGCTCTGCTCTTTATCATCGCACGCCGAATTGTAGTTAACTGGAGACTTTAAGAACAATACAGAAATCTATTTCATTAACTCCAGATACTGCTTACCTCCAATTATACAGCTGTATGAAAATTACCAAGTGTGAAATATAAAAAGGTTGTCTTGTAATTGAAACCTTTTTTTAGTTAAATTTTGAAATCAATAAGAAGAAAATTAAAAAAGAGCGGTTTGATAACACTTACCCTGTTTGCTCAATATATAGCTATAACCACCATGAAAAGCCATTTACCTCATGATATGTTCTGCAGGAAGGAAAACTGAAGAATTTCCTTGCTTGCTTTAAAACACAATATTTCAGTTAAGCGCAAAGATCAGGCAAGATGTGTGGGCAGAAATACAGGATGCGTCACCAAGGGGGACAAAACTCCGGCTGGTGGGCAGGACTCCCCAGCATCTTGCCGGCAACAATCACCCTGCAAAGAGGTCTCACCCACAGCCCCCGACGCAGCCCCCGATGCGCGGGGCCGGGGCTGCCCCGACCTGAGCTGGGGAAGAGCCACCGTCCCCGCCGGGAGGGGACACTGGGCAGGACCCCCGGCACGCCGGGAGGCAGGACCAGCCCTGCTGCCCACGCAGCGCTGCGTAACTGCCTGCTCAGCTGCTCAAACGGGAAGAAAAGGCTCGTTTTCCACTAAAATCTAGCCTGTCTCTTTTCCCGTGTTGGCGATCCCAGCAGACTTTGGTGGAGCTGTGGCTCCAGGGAGGGAACGGAGCCCAGCGAACACCCAGCTGTCCCCAGCTGTGCAGCTTCGGGATGAGCCTCCCGCTGGCCCAGGGTGGGCTCTTGTCACCAGGGCTGGTGGCAGCCTCTGGCACAACCGAGATGGCAAAGACGAACCCTTGTATCTAGCAGCACTAAAGCGGAACAAAACATTCTTTAGGGGAATTTCCTCACTGCTTTTACAGCTCCGCTCTGATATTTACTTTGCTCATTAATGCTGCTATTTTAGTTTTGTCTCTATTTCTTGCCCTGTAGGACATGCATTATTTTGAGTACAGCAACTGATTTCAGGGGAGTTTTTCAGAAGTTTTGTTAACCCCTTTTTTCCTGAGGTCACGGTGCCAGCTCTGGAGACTCCAGGTGTGACAAAGATCTTGCTCTTTGGCAGAGCTGGCTTTCTTTATTCCCCTCCGCAGCTCTAGGAGTCAAAGAGACCACCCTGGCCCACAGCCCAGCCTCGTCCATAGCACAAGGCAGGTGGAACTTGTCGCCACTGTGAAGGAAGATGCCACCAGCTCTTCTGCTGGCTGCCATGATCTGGTCAGGAGGGTTGTAAACCCAGGTGGGTTTGTGCTTTGCAGCTTGGCCCGGGTGATCAGCAGGTATCTCCCTGTCTTTCTGTGCCACTGTCTGCCCCAGCAGAGAGGACATCTGAGGTATGCCAGCAGCACGCTTGAAAGGAAGGTCTGTCCAAGCCCGAGAAGGAAAGTATGCTGGTACTCGATGGACAGTGAGGGGAACCTACAGAGAGAAGAAAGGACCTAACCTGGAAATTAGAAAGGCTCTGGCATGGAAAAGATAGGTCCTATATGCCCTAGCCTGGATGGGCATTTGGGCTGGAAGGTAGGGCTCAACGTCTCCTAAGATCTGCCAGATCTATGTGTTTGTGGCAAAAAAGACCCCAGCATGAATCCAGGTGATGAGCAAGTCCAACATCTGGGGAACCTCTCCACTGCTTTTATGTCCCTCTTTTGTTTCAAATTTGTCATACTTTTTGTTAAAAGCTCCACAACTTGGGTTGATGTGAAACTAGCCGGGCTGTCGGCTTTCCTTGAAAAAAACCAACACATTTGGCATCTGCAGGACTGCAGGGGAGAAGCTATAAGAGGCAGCTCCTGACCATGCAAAGCTACCGGCAAAGAAGGGGGCTCCATGTTAAAAGGAAAAACCTATTTTGCGAACTCTTACAGTTCTGCTGCTGGTGACCTGGCAGCTCTGGCTGCTGGAGTCTGTCTGCACCACCCAGGAGCAACCTTTCTGCACAGCAGACGTTTCGATCACTACCGTGACTGGAGACTTGAGGAGGATACAGAGAGTCAGCCATCCGTGCCTGTCCTCTTCACCCCTTGGCCGAGAGGCTGGACTCCCAGCACCATTAGGGGGAGAAGACATGTCATCCGCCCCAGTCATTCTCATTGCCTCACCAGCAAGGAAATTGCATGCTCCCAACAGACTGAGTATGATCTTCCCATGACCCCAAACCCTCAAATGCTATTACTGCCACAGGAACCAGAGGTCCTGACCACAGCCTGGCTCCCCAGTGCACCAGCAGCTATGCAAGCTTCACCACTAAAGACACCTTACACACATGATCCCCTTCCTACCCCTAGTAATTTTTTTTTTTTTTTTTTAAAAAAGAATACCACTAGTGGGCTTCCTCCGTCTACGTCCAAGTGTTTTTAGGAAACAGTCATGGTAAGACAGACCTGAAATGCATATCCTTGTCCTGCCTAGGTAAGCCACCTGGATTTCATACTGGTTAATTACATCAACATAGTGAATCCTACCTTGCATCTGGATGAAATTCAATCTAACAACTTCATTTGCTCTGGTTCAATACTGGCGTTTTAAAATATAAAAGTCTAACTGCAAACTACAGTCTTTAATCCAACCTTAAGAACATGGGCCTGAAATTTTAAAACCACATGGAAGAAGGGCTTTTCTACTTGCTGTATTTGCTATCTGAATATAGCAAATGATTTTAAAAACAGAGTTGTACATGTATATCAGATATCATTTGAAGTAATGAGTGTATTTTTCTAATCTTCCCAATGCCAACCTAACAACCCATTTCCAATATCATGCATAATAATTAATTTGTTTTCCGTATAGTAATAAGATTAACAACTTCACATTTACACGGGGTACTGAGTTATGTTCAAATAAAATAAGTTCTAATGAGAAAAATTGGAAGTGGCAGCAAATCAATGTTCCACTCAGCAGTCCAGGTTTATATGTGTTTGTCTATCTTTTCTGCATGTATTTTTGTCAAGATTCCACTGTAAACAAGATAATTTCTTTCATGTTGGGTTAGCCTGGGTAAATATGTTTAATGAACAACAAATACATTGTAAACATTGAAATAAATCTAAATACCTCAGAAAACATCCTGGAAACTATAGGGTGCTTCAACAGACACAGTGTACTAAATATGATGCGACACTGCGTGAACGCACCTCACAGAGAAAGCTGACATCAGGCACAGCTGGATTTCAAAATAATTCTTAAATGCTTTACTTTAAAAGACCCATATGTGTAAGGTGCATGTATCAAAAAAGCCTCTTTTTGTCAATAGGGCTGGAAAATGTGCCTTTTCTAAGGAAAATAGTGAAACACCAGCAGAAATCAATTAATTCTAACTAAGCAAGACAAAGATTAGAGAGATTTCTAGTTCTTTCTAGAAATTGATAGTCACAGAAGAGCTAGTGCTAAAATACACCACGGTGACTGTCTGAACCTGAACCTCCAGGATTTACCCTGACAGTCCTTTTTCCAGAACTCCCACTTCAGCCCGTGCCTCGCGGATGGTGTGGTAACGAGGTGACCAATGTGTTTCTGCAAAACATGTGAACGAGTAAAATTTTACTCAAGCATTTATGTACTAACACTTAGGGCATCCATCTGCCTTCCCACTAATGGGAAGCTGGATACGGAAGGAGCCGTCAGGTCTCCGCCATGTTTTATAGCCTGGGAAGCTGCGTGGTGCCGGTGCAATACAGATGGCAGACACCTGTAAATCTCTTGAACAGAGCATAGCCCTCTGTTACTAGGCAAAGCCCCTTTGTCTTCCCAGGGAAGAATGCTCACAGAGAGCGAAGACACTTGACCCAACATGGTCCCAGTGAGGCACACTCCCGTGCTGCCGGGGCAGAGATAGTGGCTGGCATCTCGCAGTCCCAGGCAGCAGCAGCTCAGAGACAGGAGCCAGCTGATCCTGTCGGGAAGTTCCTCTGATCTTGTCTCCACCGAACTGCAGGGGAAGGTATTTCCCCTGCCAGCAGCCAGGATTTTGTCCCTTACCCTTTAGATCCTGCCTGATGTGCAAATGCACCCCCTCTGCTCCCTGATTCTGGTCCTGATTTGCCGCCTCCCCTCCCTCCCATGCCCTGAGCGTGGCTGTGGTGCCGCCCCAGCGGTGGGCGACTCGCCGGGCACCGGAGAGCCCCTGCCCCATGGTAGACCACGGATCTGCCTGGGAAGCTGTGGATGCTTGATGCATCCAAAACGGTGGGAGAAGAGAGGGGCTGACACCTGCGGCTGTCATGTGCCACCAGCACCTGCGTCCCCAGGTCCTGCCAAGGGGACAGACCCTGTGCACGAGCGAGTGACTCCACCATCCTGGGCTCCATCAGCACTAAGTATACTTTCCGCCCCCCTGGGAACATCCCCACACCCAGGCAGGTCTGTCCCCTGCCCTGATGGCCAACGGTGGCCCTCTGGCTACCTGCACTACAGACACCGATCCTTTCTCTTATTCCTGGTCCCACATTGATATTCAATGGCATTTTCGTCAAAGCTCTCCATGTGCTAACCCGTGGTCCAGATCCAGCTGGGGAGTTGGGCAGGAGGTCCAGTGAAGGATCCCAGACCAGGGAGGTCTCTGCCCACCTGAGGTCCAGCAGATGGGAGGCAGAAGTGGGAGCTCCCTCTCCTGTCTCCATGGCTCAGGAGCTGCCACTGTTCAGCCCTCCTGAACACAGGTGCTATGGGGAATCTGCCAGGAGCATCACAGCAGAGCAAACTATGGATTCTTGCTACCAGAAATGTCTCCTGGCCTTGCTGTATGGATGAGCAGGGTGACGGGATATGAACAGCTTGGTCAAATTTCCAGAACAAGTTTTTGCAGCATGCTGTCCTTCCTTGGCCATGGTCTTGGGCTGCTGGGAAGAGGGAAGGGATGTGTCACCTAGGAAAAATACTGGGTTACAGCCTGCGTGTCCCCTTCGGACATCTGCTTTCTGCCGTGGGGCATGGTGCTCAGAGTCCTTGTGTCCCCGTGGAAGGCCTGCGGCTGGATGTTGGCTGCACCCAGAGATGCCACACGGCCGCAGGACCCGTCAAAGGCGACGCAGGGCCAGGCCCTGCGCCCGTGCCATGGGGCAGGTCTGAGGCCATTTGCACCTCGCCATGGGACCACCGCGGCTGGGCCAGCCCCAGCGTCGCCAGTGGGGCCCCAAGACCTCTAACCGCTGGCTGGAGAATGGTGAAAATGAAGCAGCTATTAATATCTTGTTTGTATAGTTTCCGGTATACACACATGTTTCCTTGCCTAATTATAGGTGATTCAAGCTTCACTGCTTAACTGAGCACAGCCATCACTTCCCATAAGACCCACAGTTGCTTACACCTTTGCCAGATTTTAAGAGTTTGGGCTGAAGTTTTCCACACCACATATATGACTCAGATTATGGTTTGGTTTTTGGGTGGGTTGTTTATATGTGTGTGTGTATTTGTTTTCTGAGAAAGCTTTGATAAAAACTAATTGTTTCTCAAGAATATAACAGTCATTGCTGTATTGCTACCACAACTTACTTTTCAGAATTATTTTGCTTCAGAGCACTGCTTTGACCAGTTTTTACCATGAGAACATCACACTTTTGAGGGGGGCACTCCTCAGGGTTACACATCTATGTTTCCCTACAGAAAGCCGTATGTGTAAATTACTGGTTTGTATATTGTCAGCAGAGATTAGGCAACTGGCGCCTCATACACCTGAGTTTCCACTTACGTTGAACAACATCTTGTCTTTCTTCTGCTCCCTCCCTCTTCCCAGCCCAGCCATGTGTTGGTTTCATAAGGCCAATAAGTACTCTTTCAGCCTGGTCTGAACAGGCCATCCTGGGACAACATGACCCTTCTGCTTTGGCTTTGTCCTTCTGGGGAATGAAGGGAGGTTCAGCAGGTCACCAGAATTTGGGTCCTTTCCTAAATGCCAGTACTTGACATCAGGACTGTCCTGTTCTCAGTGTAGGCTGTCTGACCACTGATGAGCAGCCATTCTGTCTCTCCAGCACAGGAAAGACAAGCTGAAGAGGTCTTCAGAGACATTTCTTGTCTACTTATTGCTTCAACTGGGGCTTCAACTAAACAGACCCACTATTTGCATCCTCCAGCAGCTTCTAGAGACACCTTCTCTACATCAGCTTACCCCAGAACTGCCGATGAAACCCTTCCACTTATGCGATTCTGGACCAGCCTGCTCTTAGCAACATGCAATACCTGGACAGGCTTGGTAGCCCTGAAGAGATCAGCAATTTTAGTTAATTACATTGCTGAAATAAGTAGCAGCTCAACAGGATGCTCAACAGGATGTTGAGCTTGGTATCTACTACTTCTTTCAGCAATGGAATTAGCTAAAATTGCAATGTTTAAAATAGTTCTACATACATCATCAAGATGACAGTGTTCCTCCACTGGCAGATGTGTTCACCACTCCAGGTCCCATCAGCTCAGGGTGGCTGGTGCCTCCTGGTACCTCTGTCGCTGTCTGGCTTCCCGTCGCCCTGGTGAAGGGCAGAGTTGTGCCTCCCTGGCTGCCTCGAGCAATGGCCAGCTTTGCCTGGGCTTAACATGTCCCATTTGCCGTCACAGGAGACATGGTGCCTGGCTCCCGTGGTGTCCCTGGGGATGCACCTCTGTGGTCTCTACAGCAGAGAGCAAACACCCTGGGGCAGCCACAGCCAGGCACCGCGCAGAGCTGCTCTCGCATGGACACCTCACCACCACACAACACTCCTCCGTGCCCAGCAGACACACTCACACACCAGCTTTCCATGTTCATCATCAGCACAAACACTGTGAATCCAGACACCTTCGGTCATGAGTGCCAAAGACTGTGCCTGAGTACTGAGGTCTGGCAATGCCGCCATGGGCTGCCCCTCGGCGCTGCGTGTCCCTCCTTGCAGCTGCACTGTGACCAGCAGGAGCTCTCCTGAAGGTCGCCTCTGGAGCAGGAGGAATGAGGCAGGGCTAAGGTTGACTGGACATCATTAATGACACAATTCCTGCTCCGTTTGTCCTCCTGAAGTGAAAAGCAAAGGGTGAGGCAGTGGGCTGTGAGGTGGCCTCACAGTTAAAGCTGTTGCATCTGTATCCACAGCTGCTGGCTCTGGCAGTGCCTCGGCTGTCGCATTTGTATGTGGCACCACTCAGGCTACTTCAGGCTTGTTTCGCCTCCCCACTGGCCGCACTGGCTGTGTTACCCCGATTTGCTGCACACCTCGTGAGAGACACCTGGGGTCTGGCCCTGTCAACAGCCAGCTGCTCCTGAGCGCCATTCAAATCAAATGTCACTTCGCGAATGCCCAAGGGACCGACGGGTGAGCTCTGCAGGGTGCTGCTAGGGGTCAGGTCTGCAGGGCCATCTCCTGGCGCGGCTTCATTCCCTCTCTGTAGACCCTGCGCAGGGGGAAGGCAGATCTGCGAGGCTGCAGAATGCGCCCAGAGAACCACACAGCCCCGCGACATTGGCCCCAGCAACCCCTGGTGCTGGTCTGCAGCTCAGGGATGAGCACGGCATGGTCCGAGGGTTCCCCCAGGGTCCCGCAGAACCCACCCCACAGCAGCTCACGTCCTGTGTCCCGTGCTGCGCTGGGGTTACGCCAGTTTGCCCAAGTGGCTCTGCATGAGCTGCCACTACATCTTGGGCTGCAGACTAGACAGAGCACTCCGGGGTGTTAAATATTGAATGTCTGCAGGAACAGGTTTGGGAGCAAGGAGAACCTGAGAGCTAGCCATGCCTTCCCTAACTCCTCTGCTCTGCCCACCCGCAGAGCGAGATGAGCGGTCCTCTGGTGGGATCTTCCTTCCATGAACAAGCACCACGAAGGTCACCAAGAAGTAAAGATGGTGCTGGGAGCTGGTTTTGGAGTGGCATGGAGTTGGATGTGGTGGTGCAAGTGTGTTTCCCTCCCCGGGTGCTACCTGATGAGGTCTGGCTGTTCTGGAGGCCCCCTGACTTGGGGCCCCAGCATCACCACTGCCATGGTCAGTCCTTTCACAGCCACACCTCCCGGCTTAGCCAGGGCCCAGTGCCAAAGCGGGGCTGATGTGTGACACAGAAAAGAGAAGCGCCAGAAGTAGCTATGAGGTAGACTGGACAACTTGCTGGGTTTAACTGTAAATCCTCATGCACAAAAGGAAGGGAAACTGGGCTACAAGAAGTAAACCTGCATCTGCCTGGAGCGTGCGTGAGAGGATCACTTCCCTCGGGACTCGTTCATGCAGGTGAATCAATGGTATTTCTCCCAGTTTTGTGACAGAACAGGTAAAATCTCTGCTGATGCCGTTTCCAGAGAGGGAGGAAGGTAAACAATGTCAAGGACGAATCTCTGGCAGAGAGGCAGAGATTGCTTGGTAAATTGCCTGACAGCAAGCAACAAAGCTTGTGCCACAGCCAGAGCCAGCCTGGGACGGGCAGCACAGACCCCTCCAGGCAGCGAGGATGCGGGGGATGAAGAGGGGACAATCAGGGACGGGGGGTCCCGCAGTGACGTTGTGCTGCCATGTCGGATACCGTCGCAGGCGGTGTCATCGCGGGCAGCCCAGCACAGCGGAGGTGCCTGACCGCCCCTGAGCGGCCCTGGGGGGTCCCGTGCTGGCCGTTTCTGCTCAGCCCTGACGTGGAGCAGGGGAAGCGGCACGGAGAGGAGCCGCGTGGTGTGGAAGGGCTGGAAAGATGCCTTGTGGGGCCAGGCTGCGCAGGCTATTTCAGTTTATCAGATTGTGATCAGTACCTGCGAGCGACTTCTTGGGAAGGAAAAATTTGGCAGAGGGGGCTGTTGGGTGCAGCAGACACATTTAGAGCATGACTGGCACCTGGGGCCAGATAAACCTAGACCGGAAATACGGTGTATGTTTTTGAATGGTGAGGGCAATTCAGCACCAGGGTGATTTACTGAGTGGTGCTGGAAAACTTGAAAGGAAGATTGATTTTGTTGTGTGTTACATTTTTTCCCAAATGGGGTGTTTTCGTCAATTGCTACGGGAGCTACCAGGAAATCGTTTAGGGGAGCTGCGTGGTCTGTGTTGCCTGGGTCACACCTCCTGCTCATGAGAATTATTCCCACGTTTTTACATACCAAAAGGTCTATAATGATCCCCCATAAACAGAAGGTGGCATTTCAGGCCAATGCTGGGTCAGCCAGGAGCAGAAATCTGTTTTGTGGGGCAGGACCCGAGGAGCAGCCCATTCCCCAACGGGGGCTGCGCTCCCGTCACTTCCCAGGTTTTTGGTGCTCGCAGCAGGGAGGGGTGCTCACGGAAACCTGGAAACTTTGGTCCTGCAAGCATTAAAGATTTCATCAGCCTAGACAGAAAAACTTGCGGGAAAAGCAATGTTAGATCATAGAATCATAGAATCATAGAATTGCCTAGGTTGGAAGGGACCCTTCAGATCACCTAGTCCAACCATCATCAGATGAGACCAAAATCTCGGTGGCAAAATAACCAGCCAGGAATATTATACTGCTGCCTTCGCAAATGAGGGTGTTTATCAGCCTATCACCCCGAGCTGAAGTCACTGCTCCTCTGACCGCCTTTCCCTCAAACCCTCCTGGTGACGGGAGAGATGTCTTCAGCTGGCACAGACCAACTCTGCTCCAGAGAATCTGTGCTAATACCCTTGTTTAAACATATGTCCTGACACACACTTAATGCTAACAAGTAAATAAAAGCCCACAGTTTGATTTACTACGTAATTACACTTGCAAAATAAGAAGGGAGAATAAGCTTGTATTAAGCATTGATATGCACTTTTTTTCCAAGCACAAGTGACATATGACAATGCGGATTTGCCCTCTGAGATGTCAGAGTTTAATGAAGTAGGAGAAATCCTGCAGAGAGTAGCACAGGACTTAGATTTCTCCTTATGAGGATTAACTTCATACTCCTGTTTAGGAAAACAAACATTTTCTTCAGCAAATGTAAGTTCCCCACTGGCTTGGGATTGCCTTTTACAGTCACCACATGGATTATTTTCTCCTCTGCTGGCCTGCTCCTGATGATAAAGCACAGATTCGTATCTGAATGTACCATCCCACTGGTAACAAGGCCCTGAGGTCCTTGCAATGATTGCCCACTTCACGCAGAAGGTTCAGCATGTCTTTCTTTCTCAGGCAAAACAATTTGTGCTCACATTTACATCTTTTTCTGGGCCTAGTGAAGATGATCTGCAGCCTCGTGGAGTGCACTGGAGGGGAACCTGTGGTTATACAGTAGATCACTGTAGCTCATGCTTGTAGTCTGCAGAAAAGCTGTCTTACCCACTGCTTCCTGGACCAAATGTGCAAGACGATGATCTTGCCGCAGTCTCGGAGCATTGCTTAAGCATTGCCGAAACTACTTGTCTTTGGTTCATTTCCCAAAAGAGACTCATTCAGGTATTTCATATTAGACTGGCTTCAGCAATAGAGTGGAGGGACTGCATGCAGATTGTTTTCCTCTGTTCCCAACACCTTTGATGGCAGAGGCACAGCATCTGCTCAAAGGGCTCGGTGGCTGGATGCAGTCTGGTGCACTCCATGGGCTCGATGGTAGTTATCTGGCCAAATTCCCAATTTCCCAGAATTCTGGCCAAATTCTGGCATTTCCCAGTCAGGCTGATGTTCAGGCAGGGAGCTGCGCAGAGGGGTAGGAAGAGAAACACATTCACTCTGGGGGAAAAAAGTGGCTTTCACAGGGCAACTCCTCTTCAGTCTTCCATGAGACGTCCCTTGGAAGTTCCTGCTCAACCCTTAACTTCAGAATCTCCTACAGAAAGAGGGAAAATGATCCATCACCTTCAAAACAAGTGATGCAGGTTGTATACACCTGGGAGGTGTGAACGTCTCGGACTGAAGGTGCTTGTCCATCTGCACAAAAGACAACAGCAGACTTTCTGCTGGCTGTGACAGATTTTGGGTGGGGTCTGCAGACAATCTCGGAGCCCATGAACCAGGGCTTCTGTGCTGACCATGTGGCAGGCCCTCACAACAGCTGCGCACCCTGTCATCAGCCATTGGTTGCAAAGGTGGGAACTTAAGAGCATATTAAATGGCCACTTCAAAAAGCAGTCTTGAAACTCTTCTGGCATTGTGTTGTGTCTGTGGCTTGAATCACTCTTTCCAAATTTCACAGAACAGAATCACAGAATGGTTTGGGTTGGAAGGGACCTTAAAGATCATCTTGTTCCAACCCCCCTGCCCTGGGCAGGGACACCTCCCACCAGCCCAGGTTGCTCCAAGCCCCGTCCAACCTGGCCTTGAACCCCTCCAGGGATGGGGCAGTCACAGCTTCTCTGGACAACCTGGGCCAGGGCACCCTCACAGCCAAGAATTTCTTCCTTATATCTGAAGCCATTGCCCCTCATCCTATCATTACATGCCCTTGTAAAAAGTCCCTCCCCAGTTTTCCTGGAGCCCTTTTAGGACTGGAAGGGGCTGGAAGGTCTTCCCGGAGCCTTCGCTTCTCCAGGCTGGACCCCCCCAGCTCTCTCAGCCTGTCCTCACAGCAGAGGGGCTCCAGCCCTCCCAGCATTTTCATGGCCTCCTCTGGACTTGCTCAAACAGGTCCGTGTCCTTCTTATATAAACATAGAACAGTTTGGTTAGAAGATACCTTTAAGATCATAGAATCATAGAATTTTCTAAGTTGGGAGGGACCTTTCAGATCATCGAATACAACCATCAACCTAACATTGACAAAAACCATCACTAAACCATATCTCTAAGCACCACGTCTCCCCAACTTTTAAATACCTCCAGGTATGCTGCCTCAACCACTTCCCTGGGCAGCCTGTTCCAATGCTTGACAACCCTTTCAGTGTAAAAATATTTCCTAATATCCAATCTAAACCTCCCCTGGCGCAACTTGAGGGCATTTCCTCTTGTCCCATCACCTGTCACTTGGGAGAAGAGCCCGACCCCCCCTGGCTACCCCCTCCTTTCAGGGAGCTGCAGAAAGCGAGAAGGTCTCCCCTCAGCCTCCTTCTCTCCAGGCTGAA
>VYZM01007971.1:19791-31903 GCA_013398915.1 Dromas ardeola
CTGCTGGCTCATATTCAGCTAGCAGTCGACCAACACCCCCAGGCAGCTCTCCAGCCACTCTTCCCCCAGCCTGTAGCATTCATGGGGTTGTTGTGACCCAAGTGCAGGACCTGGCACTTGGGACACTTGTGTTGGGGGCCGGCCCCAGACCTGGACACAGTACTCCAGGGGGGTCTCCCTACAGTGGAGCAGAGGGGCAGAATCCCCGCCCTGGCCCTGCTGGCCACGCTGCTGGGGATGCAGCCCAGGATGCAGTTGGCTTCCTGGGCTACCAGTCTACATAGCCAGCTTATGTTGAGCTTCTCATCAACCAACACCGCCAAGTCCTTCTCCTCAGGGCTGCTCTCAAACCATTCTCTGCCCAGCCTCTGTTTGTGCTTGGGCTTGCCCCCACCCACATTCAGGACCTTAAACTTGGCCTGGTTGAACTTCATGAGGTTGGCATGGGCCCACCTCTCAAGCCTGTCCAGGTCCCTCTGGATGGCATCCCTTCCCTCCAGCGTGCTAACTGCACCACACAGCTTGGTGTCATCAGCAAACTTGCTGAGGGTGCACTCAATCCCACTTTCCATGCCGCCAATGAAGACGTTAAACAGCACCAGTCCTAGTACTGACCCTTGAGGAACACCACTTGTCACTGTTCGCCACTTGGGCCACAACTTTTTGAGTGTGGCCATCCAACCAATTCCTTATCCACCCAGTGGTCTGTCCATTTGCTCCTGAACTGCCTCCAGGAGTAAGTTTGGTGCTGAAAACCAAGCCCAAATGCCATCATATCTATTCATGCTGGTGAACTTTTAGTAAGAATGTCATCTATTAGCAATTTCTCCAATAACTAATGGAACTAACAGAGTCTTTTTTCCCCATGTGCCTCATTCACCCCAATAAACCCAGTTTCCTTCATCACATCTCCTCTGGGTTTCTATGCAACCTCCTCTTCCTCTCCACTCCCATGTCCCCAGCATTTGCCATTTCACAGCTCCTGTTTCACAGCTCCTTTGACAGCACCCCCAACCCATCCTTACCCCCTCTAACTAGCACTGAGCAAGAGGCAGCTCATGACCTGGCTGGTCCTAGACCGTATCCAAGCCAGGAGGCCACACAGATCCTTGATGAGCCTGTTCTGGATCCCTGTGACCAGTGAGGACACTAGGCTGCCTCTCCCTTCTCCACGTAGATGTGTTTTTTCATGAAAAGCCTGCAAGTTCAGTTATTCTTGAGTTCCTTACCACTCTGGTGTGTTTGACCAGAGCTGGTGGCCTGTACAGCAGAAGCTTCTGGCAGGGTGGAGAGATGGACAGGGAAGAGGAGCAAACAATCACTGATGAGACAGTTGCATAATTTTTTAGGGAAATTCAGCTAAAAATAGTCCATGGGCTGTTTTCTGGTATACATGGAGAGAAGTCAGGCCTTTGGCCTCTCTTCTGATTTCACTTAACCTGGAAGCCTGGCAGAGCAGGTGGGTTCCTCCTGTAGCTCTGCAGATGCTCAGGGACTCTTGACGTATGTCAAATCACAGTGAGCAGCAGCTTCAGGGTGCAGCTCTGCACAGCCTTAAGAACAGCCTTAAGAACCTTCCAGCAGGAAGGTCTGTCACGCAAGAGCTGAACGTCCTCTTGCTCTCACCGTTTGCTGCAGGAGAACAGGGTCACAGCACAATTCAGGCTGGAAGGAA
The DNA here is from genome assembly GCA_013398915.1 of Dromas ardeola. Taxonomy (NCBI): domain Eukaryota; kingdom Metazoa; phylum Chordata; class Aves; order Charadriiformes; family Dromadidae; genus Dromas; species Dromas ardeola. Next base: position 21,467 of record VYZM01007971.1, read on the forward strand.
CCTCAAGAAGTCTGTAGCCCAACCGTCTGCTCGCAGTGGGGTTGGCTACGAGACCAGAGCGGGATGGTCACGGCTTTACCCAGCGTGGGCTTGGAAGCTCCCAGCGATGGAGATTGCAGTCTCTTGTATCATTTTTCACCAATATTGGCTTCTGTTACAGCACAGGTCCTGGAGACAGGGCCCAAAAGCAGAGGGTGGAGCTGCTGATTTGCCTCCAAGCAGGTGACTTTCAAGAGCTCCTCTTCTTTATGTATTTGTGATCAAACAAACAAAATCAAGCAATTTGGAGTCCTAGGTGCATCCTTAGTCGTGCTTTTCCTCTTCTTTCTCCATGTACATTATGTTTAGGCATATTAATCCTCCCATAAGGTCTGCCATTCTTACATGGTAATTAACGTAGAATAACAAACTTGTAAACTCTGAGCAGATTTGATTTGGAACATGTTGATATATTTGGCACCAGAAACTGGGTCAGTGATTATATTCCCTCTATGCATCTGGTACTTGTTGTTCAGTCTCTGCTACCATGCCAGGAACACAGGTGCTAGAAATTGAACACTATTGCTCTGGATTTATGAGTCTATATTGCATTCAGTGCACAATGTCTTAAACTTAGTTTTCACCTTTTGATAGAGCTATTAAGTAGAATTATTACTTTTTAAGGTTGTGTCTTTTCCCTATAACCCCCCAAAAGGAAAGAAATGTTCCAAACAGATCCGTGCGCTGGCAGAGAATGAAACAGAGAGTTTAATCATAATGCTTGTGCATGGCTTTCAGACTGACATCTGTACATTAAGAATATGTAAAAATACCAATTTCATGCTCTGACAACTTATTCTGCATTGATGGGGTATAATGCCATGGGAATGCCAAATGTCAAAGCATTACATAATGCAAAGTATTCACACACCGTCTCCTGGGCCATCACTGGTGGTTCCTTAAGGGAAATTTTCCAGAAAAAGGAGAGAAACAGAGACTGGCAGCTGCCAAAAGAAAATGGAAATCATGAAGTCAGAGTTAAAAACTATTGGCAGTGCAGCATCAAGTCTTTGAGCACAGAGTCTTTTCTGGCTCTGAATTGTCCTTTCACTTCTGTCAAAAGAGGAAATTCGCACGTGTTCATTTCAGAAACTGTAGATAAGCCCAAAATGGTTCCCACAGAGGACCTACACATTCTTCCCACCACTACATTCTTTTAAATAACCTATTTTTGGAAACTGTGGATGTCCAGAAGGGCAACTTCTTCCCTTAAGCCCAGGACCCTCAGAGCAGGGGGCAGCAGCAGAAACGCTGTTCTCTAGCGGGGGGTTGCCCCGGGGGCGCGGGGAGCACATGGACAGCTATCTATCTCCTCACTTGCTTGGTCCTTGTTGGCTCCACCAAGACAGCAGAGCAAGCCGGAGAGCGGGGAGAGGGAGCAGGACCTGCCTCCCTGGGGATGGAGCTGCCGCAGCCACTCAGCCCCCTCTGCCCCCTCCGAGGGGGCTGCCAGTGCGGCCAGCTCGGCCAGTGTGGCCCGCACAGCTCACCCACAGCGTGCCGGGGCACCCAGCACTGACTCGCAGTCAAGAGGGAAAACCACATCCCTGCTTATCCCTGGTTTCTGCCTGATCCCTGGTGCTCAGCAGCTGGCGGGGGCTCTGTGATGCTGTATGTTCCAAGCTGGAGTCCCATGTGTGTCCCTCAGAGGGCTACAGCTCTTTATGAGACCAGGGATGTTGAGGTTTTTTGCCTGGAAATGTTGAGGATTCTTACTTGCTGGAATTTGAAGAGAGGCAGGACACTGTTGTGATTATTTTGCTCATTTAGTGAGAAAATTAGGATGACTGAGGAAAGGAAATGCTTTCTCTGACAAGGGTCAATATGCTGTGAAAGCCATTATGTCCTCCAGAGACAAATCCCTACCCAACTGCAGGACAGTCATTAGCAGCACTTGGACTCGGATCCTGGGCATTTATCTGCTCTGCCAGAGGTGGGCACGGAGGACACGCTTTGGTGATGCCGGTGCACAGCATCCCTTGGTGCCTAACCTGCGTCCCCACCACCCTCTGGAGATGGACCATGCTGCTGCCCCTGCCCAGCTCTTCTTTCCCCTCTCCTCCCCGCCTCCCGCTGCTACCCAGATGCTTCCCATTCCCTGCCACTCTTGCTGCGGTCCTCTGCCCCATTTCACTCCAGCCTCTCCCCACTGTCAGCCGTTGTGGCTTCTTCCCAACTTCACTAAGTTCCTCCTCTCCCTCAGCCTGTGCCCCCCACTCCCCACACGCTCTTCTGGCCCTCCACTGACTAGCACAGCTGAAACTGTAATTAACAAGCTATGAAGCACTGTAGAGCTAGCTCTAAGGAGCTAAATAATTACACTCCCTCCCCTCTCCCACTGCTGGTTTTGAAGCGGCAAAGTGGAGCGTTGGGAAGAGGAGGAGCAGATCGGGTAGGAGGTGGGAATTTAATTAACTTCTGGAGTGCTCCTGTCCCTGCTGCACTCGGTGGAGGGTGATGATGGGCTGCAGCTCAGGAGGTTTCACAGGTCCAAGTGCAGTGTGGTGGCAAAGGTCCCCATGGTCCGTGCCCAGGCCCAGCGACACTGGGAGCCGTGCGTCGCTTCCAGGCCATTGTGAAGGTCTCATCGGTGGGACCCGGCTGGCACAGGCCGCCGAGTACCCTGAGGCCTGTCAGGGTTCAGAACCTACGATTTTCATGCCATGTCCATGCAAAGTGCTTTCAAAGTGCCATTCCTGTGACCTGCGCAATGCAGCTTTCCGATGACGAAATGGCCGGCAAGATGGGAAAATGGCACCTGCAATGGCAGATATCTGCCACTTCTTCCCTGTCCAGACGCGTTCTTCTGCTCCATTTCCCTCGCCTTCCCTGCCCCTCCCCACCTCCTTGCCCAGTGTTTCCGAGCCGTTTCAGCCCCCAGCAGCTGCAGCCTGTCCGGTTCCTACCAAGGCCGGTGCAGACGGCGCAGCTGCTCCTGCCCAGCACAGTGCGGCAGGTCCACCATTGAGCTTCAAGGAGAAGAAGCGCTGCATCACCTCAAGTTTATGTATTTTACTGGGTCAGGACAGGCAAAAATGGAGTTCACAGGCCCCGACACCCAAGAGAAAACATACCATCATCTGCAGCTGCTGGACGAAAACAACATGATTGTCAGGAAACAGCCTACGCTGGGTCAGAGACAACTTCCCTCAGCACAGGTGACCAGAAACAAGTACAACCCATGTCATTCAACGAGTCCAGGTAAAAATAGCATTTGACAAGACTGCAAAATTAAGTTCTTAAAAACGAGGAGATGTTTGTCTCTGCACATTTAATTGACCTCCTTGCACATCCACATTCCTCAGTCACATCCCCATGTTGTTCCAGACCAGAAGAAACATCACACAAACTTTCCAATGTGCCTAAGACTCCTGTGACTTTCTTCATTGATGCTCCTGTGCAGGGCAGCTTCTCCCAGCTGTAAATTCACAAAGGAGTGCCAGGTGAAGTGGCAGCTCGTGGGGGCCATTTTCCCTCACAGGGCTGACGTCTAGCAAAGTTACACGCGACAGAAAGCAGCATCCTGACATGGACACCACATTGATGAGTAACACTGATGAGACTAATTCTGGATTCCTTCACGCTGTTTCCTACAGCGCTCAGAAATAGTCTTTGAAAAGAAGGAAAGGAATATCACCATTTCTCTTGCCCAGGGTCCTTTCTGACCCCTGTCCACCCGGGCGGCAGAGCCCTCTGGCTGCCCTGGTGCTCGGGGAGAGCGGAGGCTGAAGACCTCTCTGGTGACCAAGCCGCCGGGCTTGCACAAAGGCTGCGAACAATGCTGCACGCTCTTGGGTGCCACCTACTGGCATTTGGGCTGTAAATTGTCAGTTTAGGCATATTGTCCATGTATGGAAAATTTCCCTGTTTCTTCCCTCTTCTTTTTAAGCAGATGAAAGTTTTGGTGGAAGATCGACGGTCTCCACCGGACTTCCACAATGTGGAAGACTCAAGGGGACCTGGAGTGTCCCCAGGCAGTTGGAAATGCTGCAACGTCTCCATCCCTGCAACCCGCGCAGGTTTCCCTGTTCAGGATTTCCCCACAGGCCCTGCCATGCCTGTTTCTCCTTGCTGGGTTTGTGTGGCCACCTACCTCTTTCCCACAGGGCAGGCAGGTGGGGAGGGACCGGGCTCTGCAGGGTGTGGGGTGGCACTCTTGGGCATGGGAGAACTGATGCTTCTTTCCCTGTATGACCAGTGACTTCTGTGGGGTCTGGGCAAATCACAGCAAGAAGGTGGTACTGCGGCGGCTGAAGCATCATCACCCCTCCTGCAGGCAAACCTGCGGGGCAGTCAGTGTGGGGGATGCCCACGCTGTGCTGCAGATGGGACTCGCTGCACTTGCTTTGCAAGAGATGCCTTGAGCAGGCAGCTACAGCCGACGGCGTCAGGTAGGAAGAAGAGAGGGTTGTTTCCATCCCCACCACTCCCTGTAGCCTTGGAGCCCAGTTCTGGGCCACAGGAAGGTGCCTCCTTCCACCCTGAGCAGCTTCGAAAGCTGCGAGCTGTGGAGAAGAGGGGCTTCTCTCCAGGGAGGGAGTGCAGGTCCGCAAGCTGAGCAGGACACAACCACAGATGTCTCACAGCACCAGGAATGGGGTGGTAAGGAGGTGCCACCCCCTCGTCTCCTGGCCAGGTATGAGCGTCAGAACCTGAATCTCTGTGCTGAGGTCCTCTCCTCTCATGAGTGAGTCACTGGCACACCAAGGACAGGCTGTTGAGGGGAGGAAGTGAACAGTTTGGACTGGGTTGAGGTGCATGGCAGGGGGAGGTTATCATTCCTACTGAGAAACGGTGCTCAGAAGCCCAGGCAGCAGCAAGGCTCAATCTGCCCGAGAGTGACGGAGCACAGGGGTGACAATGCCGGAGCCTGCGGGTCACACATGGATCCCATTGCACTCAATGCAGGCAACTCTCTCTGCTTCACTGTGGCAGCAAACTACGCTCTAGCACATCCAAAATGGAGCTGTGGCATTTCCCCACCTAGGATGGATGTACTTGGAAAATATGACATATAAGCTCTGACAAGGGCTGTTCCTTCAAGGAGAGGCAAACAAGATGAAGGCAAACATGTGGCCCCACTTTCCCTACGCCACATGACATTCAGAAATTCAGCACCACACCTAAACCACTGTGCTTCCATGCTCTCCTGCAGTGGTGGCTGCTGTCAAGTCAAGCTCAGTAAAAGCCATTCTGGCTCCTGATGACCTCCTCTGCAGACAGAGCTGACCAGACTAGAGAAGCTGCACTGGAAGATCTGGAGAAGACACGAACTCCCATCGAGTGAGGCTAAGAGTGAATGCTGTTGGCACACATTTGGTGGAAAAGTTTGTGCTGGTTTGTTTGCACCTGTCAACACCAATGCAAACCAGAGTGATGCAAACCAGAGTGATACAAACCATATTGAGACCGACCTTCAAGTGTCCATCACAAGGTGGTCCCATATACATACATACATATGGCCCAGACTGGGCTTGTGAACTGGCAGCGTGGAGGAGAACTGGCCCCCATCGGGCTGAAGAGGCTGCTGCCAGGTCCCCTGTGTCCCCAGGGTCCCCGGTGGCCCCAGGGTGCACTGGGGACTGGCGACTGTGCGCAGGATGCATCAGAGGCGGCTGCTGACTTTCCGCAATGACGCCACCAGAAAGAAACTTCCTTTCAAGGTCAAATTTGGCAAGAATGAGTTCTTGCAAGTGTAAAATACCACTGTAATCAGTGCTCAACCCAAATCCTCTAATCTTTCTGCTGCTTATTCTAGAAATACGGAATTTTGTTTTCTGGATATAATTTGAGGAAGGGTTCAGAACCTAAGGTCTTTCTCCAAACATGCGTTTTACACCCCTTCAGTAGCTGCCCTAGTGGAGACTGACCGGGCAGGGCCCCCCCCACCACCCCAGCCAGGAGCAGCTGGGGGGCACCGGCGCAGCCCCAGCCCCAGTGTCAGGCACCTCGACAGGGACGGGGACAGGCCAGGGCGGGGGATGCCAGCCTGTGGGTCGGGGTCGGAACCAGGTGAGGGGACCTGGGGTCAGACACAGCCCTGGGTCAACACAGTCCATTGGTGTCCTCAGAGGCCCGACTGTTGTGTAACGATTTGCAATTCCGGCTCATCTTTTAATCATATTAACGGCATATGTTTTACAATGATTAATTATCTGATACATTTGAGAAGGTTTCATAATATCAAGAGGCAGTAAAAAACCTTTTTGTTTTGAAAGGTGTCACAATTAGATCAAAGTGCCTGTCACAAGTGTCAGGTGTCTCGTCTGTTTTTCTGCCAGGGTCCGCTTGCTCCCTGACAGGGGTAAATCCTTCATCCTCGTGGGTCGGGTTTTGTTCTCCTCTCTCTGCACCCAAAGCCTCCCGGATCACTGAATCAGATCGTTTTGCCCTTCAAGAGGCACTTTTGCAGCCAACACGTACACGCCTGTGCTAACGCTCCCAGAGGCAAAACGCAGGTTGTAATTACATGCCAGTAATGTTGAAAATAGAGTACTAGCAGTGCATTAAGGAAACCCCCGAAGTCTGAAAGGCCTACAAAGAATGAAATGAAAAATGAAAGCTCTGGGCGGAGCGGAGGCAGCGGCGTGCGTGTGTCCCTGCCCTGTTGCGCGCAGGACCCATCCTGGGCAGGACGGGGGTGATGGGGCAGCAGGGATGGCTCAAGTCCCCACGGCTCCCTGCCTGCCTCTCCCGCTCCCCGCACGCCCTGCGTGATTCCCTGCTGCCTGCTGCAGCCCAGCAGGCCTGTTAGGCCCAGGAAAGCAGAAGGACACCACACAGACTCTAATATGACCTTGTTTGACATATTAAATGGGACATCTAGCTGTTTCCCTGGGTGAGGAGCTCTCTATGCCATGCACACCTCTGTACAGAGGTCTCAGAGCCACCCGGAGGAGCCGGATCCGGGTCAGAGGGGCCATGTGTGGTGGTGCAGCACTTGGGGAGCTGTAGTACGTCCGCGCTGTGTGGGCGCACGCCGGCAGCAAGCAGTCACTGCCAACGACAAGCTGGGGTGGCTGGCAAGTAGGACAGGAGGCTTGGGAGCCCAGTGTCAGAGCAGTGGATGGAGGGGAGATGTACCATCTGAGAGGTCTAGTGAGAGCCCGCGGGGCTGGACCTGCTCGGTGCACGTGTGTCCCTGCGGCAGCCGGACCAGCTCAGTGCACGCGTGTCCCTGTGGCTGCTGGGAACACGGGGGCAGCCACAGCTCCCGGGTGCTGGTGAAGGCGGCAACTGGCAGGACCTGCCTGGTGTGTGCATGTACATGTGTAGGTACCTGCATACATGTGCGTGCACACGTGAATATGCACCTGTTTTCCAGTAAGGGACCTGCATCGTGAGCAGCCGGGGCGGACCAGACAAGCCCTTGGTGCTGCCTGTGTCTGCACAAGTGTTGTGGCTCCTATCCCCGCTAATCCGCATGGCCAGCTGAGGGCACACGTCTACCTGTGTGCGCTGTGTGTTTTTGTGTCCCCATGTGCCACTGGAAACGTGCTCAGCCTGGGGACATGGCGCAGTGGCCTCTCCCCGTGGGGCTGCTGGTCTGGGCAGCCCCCGCCACGGGGATCCCTGACCCGGCAGAGGAGGGGTGATACCAAGGGACTGTGCTGGGGGTTCTGCCCAGGGTGGGGAGGGTCAGCCAGCTGTCGCACAAGCACGAGCAGCGCTGCCATGGAACACGTGCACCGGTGATGTGTGAGGCAGTCAGACATCGCTGCAATGGAGGTATTTGGAAGAAGGGTAAATCAGGCCAGTTTGAACTTCAGAAGATGACTGGCATTCATTAGCAGAGCACACTCATTAACAGCACCCTGAACCACAGTCTGTGCAGCCTGGTCCCCCCGCACCGTGCAGGGGCAGCGGGGCCGGTGCTGGCTGTCAGCCACTCGCAAGGGTGATCAGCTGCCCCTGGAGGTGGTGCCGGCACCAAGCCAGTGTCCCCCTGTCCTGGCACGCGGGGCCACATCCATGTCCCATGGGGCTGCAGGGTACGGGCAGGAGAGTGGCGGCTTCCACAGGCCACTGGGCCTGTTCCTCCCCTGCTCGGCCATCGCCTCTCCTCCGAAGCTGGAGCAGGCTTTTCCCAGCTCACAAAGTTGTGCTTCTCCAATGGCCAGTAATGGACCACTGGTGAGTTATCCCTCATGGCCTCGGGGGTCTCTGCTTCCAACCTGCCCCTGTATCTTCCAGGCTTTGCTATCCCCACATTTCCAATGACAGGAGAGGTGTGGGGTGGCCAGCCCTGTTCTGCACAGCACGGGCCAGGGCCACCACTGGCCGGGAAGATGCTGCTGCCGCTGGGCCACCGAGCTGGACCCATCCCCTCCAGCATTGCTCCACGTGAAGAGGAATGGTTCTTGATAAAACCACTGAGTTTTCTGTGGAAGTAACAGAACCAAAAACTGTGAGCTGAGAATTCTCATCACAATGTCAGAGCATTTGAAAACTAAATGGGCACAGAGGTTTGCTTACAAGACAAAAAGGACGAAGATAGTTATATGAAAGTCCATGGTGTGTTAAAGAATTAGGTGTTGTTTAAGTGAAAACTGCTCACTCTTCCTATCTGTTGTGAGCATTTGAACTAGAAACCAAAACACAACAAAAAGGAAGCATGTTAAATTTTCCAGCACCCTCCAAGTGGGTACCAGGGTGTCACCAAGAATTTCTATCAATCATTTCAATTTTGCTTCTGGAACATGCTTTTACATGGAGGGAACTTTTACCTCGGATGCTGACTTTAGCTCCCTTAAAGGCTTTTATTTACATTAATTTTTTATCATCTTTAGTAAGCTGTATAGGAAAATCTTTGAACTGCTGCCATCAGAGCAGGCGGTAAAGCAGCCTGATGCAGAAATTCAGCTCACAGAATGTTTGGTTTTATGAAATTATGATATCCTAAACCCATTTATAGATGAAAAATATGAAGTGGGGCTTAAGCGAACATTCCAGTTTCAGGCAAATCCTCATACAACTGCATATACCTGAAAATCTGCAACGCTTGTTGTGTCCCTCCTGAGTGGAAGAAATTAATTCTAAAATTCAAAGACAGCAAAATAAAAAAATGTGATCACTTGCTCTCCCTGCCAGGTCAGAATTATGAGAAAAACGCCTGTATTAGCAAGTCAGGGAAGAGGCGGCTGTTTTGCACTGGGAGGTGCTGGTTCATTACGATCCTGGTAAGAAAGGCAGTAAGGCTCTGCAAAGTGTCACTGAAAATGCTAATTATTAGACCTAACACCTTCAAGAGAGGATAGCATGGATAATCTTGGGTCCCTTCAGATGCTGGGAACTGCAAGCACCAGCGAGGCTTCCAGCCAGCCCAGCAGGTCCCGACCGTGGAAGGGGCACCCCAATTTGGTCATTTGGGCTGTTACAGGGTTTTTTTTTTCAGGAAAACAGCCCTACTCATCATCTGTCCTGTCAGACAGAATGGAGCTCTGCACTGGAGCTCCTTGCCGCACTCCTGAATGGACGCAAGGCTGGGCCGGGGGTGTAACAGCCGGGACCAAGTGGGCAAGGCGGACAAGCTCGCCCTGCAGCCACAGAACATACCCGGCACCACACTCCCGAGGGCACAGCAGCGCGGCATGGCGCAGGACAGCTCTGGTTCATCCATGGGGATCCAGCAGCTCTGCCAAATTCATCACTGACCCAGAGCGTCCCACCTCCTACAAACTGCCCTGCAGCATCACAGGCCAGGTCCTCTGCCTTCTCCAAAGCCGACACTGCTTGAGATTGAAAAACCACACAATCACAGAGCAGTTGGGGTTGGGATGGACCTTTAAAGGCCATCAGGTCCAACCCCCTGCAATGAGCAGGGACATCTTCAATTAGACCATAGAATCATAAAACCATAGAATTGCCTATGTTGGGAGAGACCTTTAAGATCATCGAGTCCAACCACAAACCTATCACAGATTGCTCAGAGCCTCATCCAACCTGACCTGGAATATTTCCAGGGATGGGGTGCCTACCACCGCCCTAGGCAAGCTGGGCCAGGGTGTTTTTAGAATCATGGAAGAGTTTGGGTTGGAAGGGACCTTAAAGATTATCTCTTTCCACTCCCCTGCCCTGGGCAGGGACACCTCCCACCAGCCCAGGTTGCTCCAAGCCCCGTCCAACCTGGCCTTGAACCCCTCCAGGGATGGGGCAGCCACAGCTTCTCTGGGCAACCTGGGCCAGGGGCCCACCACCCTCACAGCCAAGAATTTCTGCCTGAGATCTCACCTCAATCTCCCCTCTTTCAGTGTAAAACCGTTCCCCCTCGTCCCATGGCTCCCCTCCCTGATCCAGAGTCCCTCCCCAGCTTTCCTGGAGCCCCTTGAGGGACTGGAAGGGGCTGGAAGGTCTCCCCGGAGCCTTCTCTTCTCCAGGCTGAACCCCCCCAGCTCTCTC
>VYZM01007971.1:32255-50093 GCA_013398915.1 Dromas ardeola
CCTCCACGGGAAGGCCCCGGCGGCTGGGCCGGGCCCTGACCAGCCCGGCCCGGCGCCGCCGGCGTCTGGCCCCGCCGCGGTGTGGACCGGTTCCCCCCTCAACCGGTTCCTCCTTTTTCCCCTCCCCACATACTGGGGATCTCTATTTCCTTCCCGCTGGCACAGCCGCCTCCGGATCAGCCGGCCAAGTTCAGTCCTGATCTCAGGAAAAAACAAATCTATTAATCTGAGGGGAAAAAGAAAAAAAAAGAACTTTCCAAAAGGCTCGAAGTAAACTCCGAATGTTTTGTTATTTTGCAGGGTTTGTGTGTGGAAGATACATTCCTGTGATCTCCTGAAGGTATAGCTTGTCACTAGAAAAACATTTACCTCTTCTGTTTCTTCGTTCCTTTACACTTATTCGCACTGTATTTAAAGGAAGTACAGAAAAGAAGTGCATTCTCAAACACAGTGCAAATCGACATCAGAGCGAGTTTTACATCTCGGCATTGAGCAATGCAAGTTATCCTTGCAAGAAACAAGTGACAAAGTTTAGCCCAAAATAACTAATGTCACCATTAGATCACCTTTATGGTGCTGTCGGCCTTTTTCTTGGCTACCTGAAACTGAGACAATAGCTGCAGTACGTACGTGATAGGGTTTGGTACCTGATGGGGTTTGCCTCCTGAAAACCGAGGGAGTGGCTGCCCTGGAATCTACCTTATGGCATTTTTAAGTGTCTCACTGTATCTCACATTTCTGCTCCAGACCGAGCACATCGGTGCGGGGAGCAACCAGGTGTCTGATGGCTGCACGTCTCACCTTGGGCGGCAAATGAAACATGTTTCTTTCTCATCTGCTTTGAGTGCAGCTCAGTTATCTCTGTAAGCCAAAATATGATCTGTGTTACGTTTGGTACAGAAACACAGCACAGAGGGAGAAAAAAACTGCCTCCTGACATTGAACTCCAATAATAACCGCATATTGTTGTTTTTTTAAAAAAAACCCCAAACATACAGATTTGACATTTGTATGCCTTTTTAGGTAAACAAGAAGAACAAAGATTTTCATTTTGGTGCTGCGCTTCATAACAACTAATAATTTTGCTTACTTATCTTTCCCAAAAAATAGGTGTGCAACTTCTGATGAAGGGTTCAAAAGCAGTTACAGCAGCTGAAATTAAAGATTTCATTTAACTGTATTTAACTGAACATTTAAGTTCTTTATCCATTTTCATGCTGGTTGTACCTGTGCGGTATCTGAACGGTCTAAAGGCAGCTTATGTATTACAAATATGAGTAGAGAGATGACTGAGAAAAGGTCTGGTCTGCACACAACTGTAAAGTCTGTTGATGTCTACTGCCATTCTGATGTCTGAACCTCTGTTCTGATGGATACTTGTGGTTTTAGGAAGTTTTTGGTAATTTCCTCGAAAGACCTGTCTTCTCCATTTTATTGTTGTTCCTGACTGTAACAGAGAGACTGATGATAAGGTTATGTCTTGTCTTTACCTCCTAAGACAGCAGAAAATACATTTGTTGCTGTATTTTCAATGTGGACTTTGTCATAAAGTGTTAGATTCGGCATTACTGCAAAAATCAGGTAAAGAGCAAGAAAAACGAGGAAATACTTGGATTTCACTGGTGATTTGTGGTGGGAGTAGTACACTTGTCTGAAAAGCCGTATTTGCAAAGGATAAAAAAGTAATTTTTTTGCAGTTAATTTTTTGTTTGTTTGAGAGTTTTTTCTTTCAGGAAATCACAATATTTGAAGTTAAGCAGAATGCATATTTCAAATGGCAAGAGGAAGAGAGGAAAAGGTTACTCTGTGAGCTCTGAAAGATTTTAAGAGTTGAAAAAGTAAGAGCAGCAGAAGTAATGGAGTTAAGCAGAGGAAAGGAGGAGTCGGTAGGGAGAAACCTACCGGCATGGGCATGGGCAGGACTGGCCTGGGCATCTTACTGCCACTTACACAAAGGCCCTTCTGCACTTATCTTGCAGCTGACCGTCCCAGGCTGCTTTGGAATTTTGGCTGAGGAAATTGCTGTGGGTGTTCTGATTAACTTGTTTGTGCTCTTCCTCACTGCAAGTCACCCTCAGCACCTCCCTTCTAACTGCGCTGTGCTGCTGCCAGCTTCTGTTACTTTATCAAGTTGGGGATGCTGGATTTTTGAATGGACTAGACAAAACGTGATGGCAAGCCGTCTTTGTAAATGATCCGGGGAAAATGATCTCCTGCCATTTCCAACTATAGCCATCTGGAGTTTTGTTCGGAAGTGGCTAAAAGACATTCAGATAGCTGTGATTTTTGAATTTTAAGATCATTAGCCCCTTACCTGAACTGTTCTTACTTAGGGCCTACCAGAGAGGCAGTCAGGTACTTGTGAGGAAAGCTGTGCTCTGGGTTCAGGTAGGAATGGTATTCCTCTTGATGAAGGGACGGGCCTAGGGTTTGACATTTGGGGGTTTTTTAAAGGTATGGCGGGCCAGTTCCAAAGTATGATGCGTCAGTGCGTTATGCTCTCTGCAGCCTGTATTACCTATCAAATCGTCTAGTCTGTGCCGGACACAAGGGATGTCTTTGTCATAGTCTAGCTGGTAGCAAAAAGTACGATTGTCCATAGTCAGAATCTTTCAGTGGTGAAAGGATATCTAAGTTGCTGAAGACTGGCAGTCAGGTATGTCTTTCTCTCTTTGAGTATCAGCATGAATGGAGTAAGAGACTGCTTCACTTTGACAACCTGTAGAACAGCAAAACTTTGTCTGTCGAGCTCCTCTTCCCTTTCCTAGAGGCAGTGTTTTTGTCTGCTTTGATTCCAAACACCTGAAACAGGTGTTTTTTACTCTGTGGTTAAGAGGTGGGGCATAGCTATTGCCTGAGTTTGAGGATGGTGAACAGCATCTCCAGACTGTGTTGTGATGCTGATGTTTGACGTTTCATGTTTCCCAGTGGCCTGCCGTACATGCTGAGCAAGACGAAGAGCCCTTTGTCATTCCAGTCGTGCGTGCACCTTTGAGGAAGAGGAGGAGCCGTTGTTGACCTGAGCTGCTGGGGAGGATAGATCAAAGTAAGTGTAGTGCCATGCTGCCTCTTTTTACTCGTCTTCATTATGAAGTGTGTGTGAGTCAGCTTCTTGGGCGCTCTTTCACACTTGTGATCCAGCAGTCTTGTTTAGCTGCATGTTTTCAGCAATGATGATGTACTTACTCTGTGTAACTCTTGAGGGATGAGGTATGCTGATCTACTGGTAGCCTAAACAAAAAAGGGTACAGCGTACAGATTGTCTGTAAGCATTGCATTTTCCTGCTTGTGTGCTCATGTTTTGTGTGGTTTTGCTTTGTTTATTTTTGTGGGAAAAATGTTTTCCTCTTTAGTTTGACTGCTGGTATAAGAAGAATACAAACGAGGTCAAATCTGTCATGATCAGGGAAGGACTCTTGCAGGTTGTGCACAGAAAGCTGTCATATTAAGAGCCTTTGGGTTCTTTAAATACCATAATCACACAAGTTACTTATGTATAAGGCTTCCAAATCTAAATTTTGCTACATGTGTATCAGTATATGAATTCAAACAATACTATGCACGTCCTTCCACAACTAAAAACTGAACTCCCTCTGACGGTTCTCATGTCTAAAAAAGCTTGTTAACTTCCCTAGGAGTAAGCGTAACACGGAAATAAAGATAGACTTTTCACAGAAAGTATGCCCTTTCCTCTCCTCCCTGCATGATGTACTCATGTAAATGAAATAATGTATCCCACGAATTAGGGAAAGTAACTTCAGAATGTCTCTGGATTTCCGGTCGCACTGGGGAGCAGTAGTGAACTCTGGAGCCACTCGCCGTTGGGCTGGGGTCACAGGATAGCTGAGGTTGGAAGGAACCTCTGGCAATTGTCTCATCCATCCCCCTTGACTCAAAGCAGGGTGACCGTGGGCAGTGTGCTCAGGGCCATGTCAATCTGCGTTTTGAACATCTTCAAGGATGAAGTTCCACAGTCTTTCTGGGCAACAGAATAAAAAAGGGTTTTTTCTTATGTTTAAGTGGCATTTCCTGTATTTTATTTTTTGGCTCTGCTGCTGGTCTTGTCATGTTACTGGACACCGCTTGGAAGAGCCTGGCTCTGTCTTATTTACACCCCCTCCCCCATTTTTTTTATTTACATCCGCCATCAGGTATTTATGTACATCAATAAGATCCCCCTGCGCCTCCTCTTCTCAAGGATGAGAAGAGAAACTGTCCCCGCTGTCTCAGCCTGGCCTCGTGTGACAGATGCTTCAATCCCTTAATTGTTTTAGTGCTCCTTTGCTGTGCTGACTCCAGTATGTCCATCTTTACAGCACTGGAGAGGCCAGGGCTGTACACAGCACTGCAGATGCAGTCTCGTGAGCACAGACTAGAGCAGAAGGATAACCTCCCTCACCCTGCTCCTCAGGAGCCCAGGATGCTTTTTGTCCCAGAACTGTATTGGTTTATGGTCAACTTGTCCCATCCCCAGGTCCTTTTTTGCAAATCTGCTTTCCAGGCAGTGGGGCCCCAGCATGTCTCCTTCCCAGGTGCAGGACTTGGCATTTACCTTTGTTGTCCTTCATGAGGATCCCCTCTGCCCACTTCTCCAGCCCCTTGAGGCACCTCTGAATGGCAGCACAACCATCTGGTGTATCAACCACTCCTCCCAATTTTGCATCATCTGCAGACTTGCTGAGGGTGCACTCTGTCCCATCAGCCAGCTCTTCTAGCAAATTTGTTTAAAAAGCAGTATCGCTGAGTACATGAGAAGGGCCATTGGGGCTTTCGTCCTAGCTGCACCAAAACAGCCATTAAAGGTCGTCAATAATTATTGTTAAACTGGTAGCAGTGCAGAGATGCCATAGCTAGTGTTGAGCTGGGCAAGCACTGCAGGCATATCTTCCTCAGGCCTAAGAGCATGGCAGTTGCGTGTTCATGGCATTGTAACTCAGCTTGTAAGTCCTAATGGGACAATGTGATATGCTAGTTTGTATGAAGGCTGCAGATTTGTATACTGCCTTTGCTGTTCTTTTTCTTTATGGCTTGAACTTGTGCAGAGTGTGTCTGGGTGCTTCTGTATCATAGCCCTGGCACTTCTCCTCATAGGATTACATTCTGAAGTGCCAGCTCAGGTGGCTCTGCAGCTCAGGTGTAGATAGGCTCCAAGTTACTTCTTCACATATTGCTGAATGTGCCTTCCCTGCTCTTTCAGGTATGTATATCAGATGCTACTTAGTAAAACAAGTTGCAAAGTACCCAGAATTAATAGTAGTTGGTGGAACAATCAAAACTCAGATTCAGGTACTCATTTGCCTCACGATGCATGCAGGTATTCTGGCTTTGGACCCAGGATGGAGAGGAGCTATGGAGGCTGAGAGTATATCAAGTGCAACTTTCAGAAGCCAAAGTAGCTGAGGTTAAAGTAGTGGTTGAGATTAAACCAGATGCATCCTTAAGTAGCTTTTGCTATTATGTATTTGAGCATCGATTGTTGCAGCTTTTAAGTCTGCTCAGTTTTACCTTCCGTACGCAGAGCTCCATGACTAACTTTAGTAATTTCAGAAAGACCAAAGGTATCATCCATAAGATAGGTTTTGGCATACATTCATGACCATTCTGATAAAACCTTTTGGTTTTTTGTAGATACAGACTATTTGCTTTCCAGAATGTTTGTTGGATATGAAGACGCCGAGGATACTGACATGTATGAAGATGAACTTTATCATGAGGAGTCATCCAGTGAGCAGAGCATTGATAGTGAGGTGGAATTTCATCTCTATAGCCAGATCCACTATTCCCAAAATCTTGGAGAAATCAGCATGCTGGAAATGGATGAAGAAGCTGATGCTGCTGGAGCCATGGATCATAGTTCAGTTCTAACTGAGAAATGGCGTGAAGACAAGAAAATCACTGAATTGATTGATTGTGGTACTCAGGTTTCACATGACCCTGAGGTCATTGTCTTGTCTGATACACCAGATGAAGACAGTGTTTACAAATGCAAAGCAAAGAAGTCAACAAGCTCTTCATCTCAAGGTACAATACATATCCCTCCAGGATCTTCCACACCAAATCATGCCAAAGCTGCTGGATGTAATACCCTGTATGCTGCTGGATTGGGCGCTGCCGTTTCAAGGCAAAGGCAAAGCACTAGTGGGAAGCTTGACCCAGTGAGTTCTGCTGGAGCTGATGCAGTCCAAGATGTGTTCGTAATAGATGACAGCTCGGAGGAGGAGAGCTTGTTATCTGAAAGTGATAATGTTGAGAGCTGGATGCTTTTGGGAGCCGGTGCAGATGATGGTGATGAAGATATAATGTTGAACCTTGAAGGCTGTGCAACTCCTGTCAGCGAAGGTTAGTACTTTTTTTAATTGCTTGTTTATTCTTCTCTATGTGGGAGGATTTGTTTGCAATGACACTGATGCCAATGTTTGAAAAGAAAGATAAACAGAAAGCAAATTGGATTGTGTAATGACGGGCACAAAACTATAATAAAGGAAATAGCCATTTTTTTATACCGTTTCAATACCATTATTTCAGTAGTGTCATATGTGGAAAGACAGTATTTTTTCTGGTAGAAATTCAGAAGTGATATCAGAGTGATTAATCTTGTGAACTTTACAACTTTCCTGTGTATTTTGTATTCCTAAGAGCATATGAGAAGTTGCAAGGTGAAGGGGGGTGAAATAAAAAGGGAATACAACGTTTTTGAACGGTAAACAAAGTTAGCAGGAAAAAACCAGTTTGAGGACTAAAGGCATAAAGAAAATCAGAGGTAGGAACTGTGTAACAATAAAAAGTTTGCTGAAAAGTGCTGCAGGGTAGGAAAGTACTTCGTGCTCATAACCCAGGGAGTCGTGCCATTCCTCTTTTCGTGTGATGGCGTTTCTGCACCCCTGCCCTGTCTGCTTTGGCTCGTTGCCTCCAGCGGTGCAGACACCGGCGCTCATTAAGGCTGTGCTGTGTGCTACACCAGAGAAATTACTGCTCAGGAAAGGGATGAACTGTCACAGGGGCGGGCATGGAGCGCAGGGGGGACCACCTGAGCTGGTTCTCCTTCCAGAAGCAGATTCTGTAACCCCTCCTTCAGGACTCTGGCAGTTTGGGCTGTTGATCTAAAATGTACTGTAACTTCGTGTATGGATTCTGTGCTGAATAATTCAGAGAGATTCCCAACCGCTGAGACTTAACATCTAACATTTGGGTATTTTGCAAAATATTATTCCACGTTACGATGCAGAGAGTTACTAAATGTGATGGTTAGCGTGGCAGATTTTAGATACGTGTTTGTAAGAATCATACTATGGAATACATACCGTGTCACCAGCAACTAAAAACTCTCTTAGATAGTCAGACACGCTCACATCTTGCCCACTGTCTTCCCAGTGCACAAAGATGATTTCCAAAAACAGCGTCCCCTGCCAGTTTAAGAGAAAGCTGCTTCGGTGGCAGGGCGAGCCCCATCAGCCACAGTGCTGGGGACCTTTGCCAGATGTTTAAAAACCTTCATTTCAAAAAAAAAGAGTTTATCATAATTTTCTTCATTTTTTTTTCAAAGAATACCATCATTTTACTTGGTGCAGATGTAAATGAGGCGGTTTTGGGTGCAGGGAAATTAAATGTTCTGCAGGCTGATAGTGGTGAAGTTTTTGCTCAGGGGGGCTGAGCAAACAGTGCTGCTGTTCACATGCTGCTAAGCTGTTTGAGAGGGGAAAGCTGAGACATTGTCTTTGTCTTCTTTTCTGGTATAACACCTGTTTCTTGCCCATAAATGTTCAATAACTTATTGCTTAGAGTTGTTGTTGTGTATGTTTTTGCATAGCTATCCATGGCCCGTTGCTAGTCAGACCGTAGCCCACAGTTGATCTCAGAAGGTGTGCCTGCCCAAGCCTCGCAGAGTTCAGAAATGCTTTTCCTATTCCCAGTGAGATGCCAGGAGAGTGGTAGAGCATTCAGTTGCTGTGCCAGAACCCCAGACAGCCACATTATATTTGGAATTTATATAATTTTTTCTCCCTATAAATCTTTTTAAATGCAGTTTCTAAGAATTAACTTTAAGTTGCTAAATTACATTAATCTCTTCCTTTTTTGTATTTTCATATCCCATCCTTTTCTTTGAAACTAGAGCTAATTAGCCTGGTTTTTTCTTAAATTACTCTGCCTGTTGGGGAGCTAATGTTTGGTGACGTGTGGTGACTGCTGTAACAGTGATGCAGTTTGTGCACAGCACAGTTAATACGTTTTCTGGGTAGTGTCTATTTTCCTCATAACTGCTGGGCAGGCAAATGATCAGGAGTTAGGTTTCTTCTGTTCAATTTACTCTATGTATCGTCTCGGATTTATGTACCAAAATTGTTGATGGTAGCACTAAAGATTACTCAAAAAAAACAGAAGACAGAAAAATGTTTAAACAGTGCTTGAGACTTTAAGCATATTTCAAAATTACATATACACATTTTGGGGAACATTCTGTAATTAATTTATCGGGGTGATTATGCTTAGTACGTGTAACATGAAAACGAAAATTCATGTCTTCATTCTTTATGCTTTTCTAGTGAAGGTCTGCCTGTGCCAACCGAAAAAAGCCTTTAAAAATAGATACGTGAGGTTAATATCAGGATACAGTTTTGCTAACTTACGGTATGTTTTTGTAACAAATGTAGTAATGTTTCTTGTTCATACAGATATATTCATAGATGTTGACAATAAGCAAGCCACATTCAAAGCAGGTAACGGGAGCAGAATTTTCCTGCAGTGTGTAAACTTTATGTGTTCTTAAGAATGAAAATTGTTTCATTTAATGTGGGCGATGTAAGCATTTTTTGCGATGCTGGAATGGGAAGTCGCGGACGGTCACACAAGAGGCTCATAAGTATAACTGTCCTTCTCCTACTGTGATTTTTATTCTCAAAGCCACATCAGAACGTCCTCAAAGCCCCTTTTTGCACCTTGCTTCACATCAATAGTGGTTTTGCCAACAGCCGCCTCGTGACTGGGGACATGGGACGTTTGGATCGTGCATCAGGCATGGGCGGCCCCTGGGGAGCAGCTGCTTGTTGTACACACACATCCCTCTTCATTTTGGCTGCTGCCTTCCTAAGTACATACAACCTTGCAGAAAGCCTTAACCTTTGTGTGTTTCTTCTGGCCAGTGGTGACCCGTTTGCGGGTGCCGTTCCCTGGGGCTGGCACTGGGGGTACCGCAGCGCCAGGTGCCCCTCAAACCCCTGCTTCTCAGCCGCATCCCACATTCCAGGGAATGATACTCAGGTATCTCCGGCATGTGAAGTTTGGCTCAGGCACTCTGTTTCTAGCATGTACGGTGATGGGGATGCAAAGACACAGGCTTAAAATAAACTGGTGGTGTATGTATGTGTGTATGGAATGAAAAGCCAAAACAGCATCAAAATAGTATTAGGGAACGAAAGCCATAAATCTTCTTAATGTAAAGTAACCATAATTTGTATATTAAGCTTATGAAGCGTATAGAACTCCAGTTCTTTATAGTCCTTTATAGGATTCCTTTGCTGAAAAGTGAACATAAAAGTTTTAAATCGGAAGGAAGAAATGCATTTAAAAAATGTGTGTTGGCAAATTATTGTCTCAAAGATATTCCCTGCTAATTAATTTAAATTATTTTGAGACATGCACAGTTCTGTTTTGAGGGTTTCTAAAGAATAAGATCAAGTATTCAGGTGGCTACACAGTATGTAAATTACTATTTTAGGGCTTGTATCAGTAAGAATGGACGTAGAGTTTAGTGACTGGTGAAGCCTTGACCTTTTCCTTCTCCCCTGAAACTGCCTGTGACTGCATAAACAGGACAGACCTCCTGTGACAGTGTTGTGGCCTGTCTAGTGTCCAGTTTGCTTCACATTGGAAAGGAAACTGAAACGTGAACAATTCTCTGACTGTGTCAGTCATTTGATGAGTCTGTTTTCATGTCTGAGGCCCTGAAATAGAGATGCTGAGGTTCCACCGGAGTCAGAAATAACCCTCAAGGAAAGGAATTAGATATATCTCCGTATTCAGTTAACTCCTCTACATCTTACTTGCTTGCCCTGGTCTTGTCTAACGGCCTTATTATTTTTAATATTCTTTATAAACAAATAACACTTTCTTGATGCCTCCAGCACAGTCTTCCCCCTATGCGGCCTTCTAGCTTCAGGCACCACCTTCTGCTGTGACGGAAGAGATGTCACTTTGCCTTGGGAAATGAGCTCTGGTTCCTGATGGTAAATCAAATTCACCTGTACCCTTCTGTCTTCAGTTGACATCTTGAAAGTTAGGGCTGCCCCACAAACACTGCTGTTCAGTACACAGCTGAAAGCTTTTTCTCCCTTTCTGCCCTCTTTCCAAATGGCTTCAGATGCCTTTCACTTTTTATTTTTGCTTGTCTAATATCATGTTAAGCAAAATCATGTTTGTCCCTGTATTTCTGTAAAATCCAACTTTTCGTTGTGCATCTGCTGGTTTCTCAGCAAATACAGCTGATTGGCAACTGTTCATTATTTGGGATATGAGATTGGGCACTGGCTTCCTTGTTTCACACAGAGGAATGTCAGGGAAAGCACTTACTGTGTCCGTCGTGACTCTGACTTTGTTTTTCTGTGGTAGATTGTGCATAGCTTGGAAGCGAAGCAGGCTCTTGAATTACCCAAGGTCGGCCAAGCTGAAAGACGGTGACCATGAACCTGTGTGCATTACTTGCCCCCACCCGTGCGTTTCCTTGCATGGCATTTGGAAAAGTGCGCAGCTGCGGCTTGTTACATTGCAAAAAGGTCCTACCCACTTCACATGGCATTTAAAAAATCGGTAATTCAGCAAATCCAGGTGTTTGGTATGATTTACCTGATTTTTGAAATGTTTAGAGTCTAGAAGAAAGTGTGCAAAGAGAATGATCACAAACTGCACTAAGTGTACCGAATTAATTTTTAGTGTCGGAGAGTTTCCACGTCGTTGAAGGAGGTTTCTTCCTTCCCACCCCTTTCCTCTAGTTTGCAATAAAAGCATATATGATAAGAATTTTAATCTCCTGTAGCTGGACGTCTTTCATCCATTCCTTCATTAAAAGCTTCCTTCTAACATATTTCCTCTCCCACGTATAGCTGCGATCCTAATCTCTGCCTTTTTTTTCCCTCATGGCTTTTGGAAAGATGGCTTTCAGAGCTGCAGCATTGGTGTCCGGCCACTAAGGGGTACAAAAAACAATTTATCTTCTCCCTCTTTCATCCTTTGCCCACCCAGTCCCTTCCCTGGAGACAACGGGCTAATTTGATCGGACTCGGGGCTTGGCAGGTTTGTGGAGTGCGGTTTGTGTAGTTGTTTTTTAATCCAAAGTTTCTATAAAACAGCACATAGATACTCTGCTGGCTTCACAGAGAGGGAATGGTTGTTTTCCCTGCAGTGATTTTTTTCCTATTAACACGGTAGTGAGGCTTTTACAAGAGCATTGCTAGAGGTACTACTTCTGGCACAGAGGTTGCTGTTACAGCAGCAGCCCTGGGTACGGCTCTGCCCTGGCACAGAGCGTCGTGTCCTGATGCCCTTCATGGTGGCATCTCCACAGGCTCCCCAGGAACCCCGGGGCCACCTTCTGAGTGGCTCTGGGCGCGTTTTCGTGACATCTGCAGGCAGACACAGGCCATGCGGTAGCTGGAGCCATTCCCACGTGTGCTGCTTGGTGCAGCTGCCACCCGGGGGTCCTCCCCCCCACAACACCGGGCCCGGAGCAGGGACCACTCAGCCTCTGCTTGGGTGTGGTGCCTGTGCAGCTGGAGCGCGCTCCAGCCTGGGGGTGCAGAGGGCCTCTGCCAAGAACGACACCATGCTTTTATTTAAGCATCTTGTTCCACGACTGCGTAGAAGTCATACTTGGTGTTGCTTTGGCACTGGTGATGACCTCAGACAAATGAAGAGCAGAAGATTCGGAGCAGAAAGCACAAAACTGAGGCTTATGGGGAAGTTGCCAGATATTTTTAAATCTGTTTATCACATGACCTTCTAGCTGTCTGAATACATTAAGTAATTTTTGTGTTTCCTAACACATTGACTTCTGGAATTTGGTAAAATACGAGTATTTTTAATCTCCTGTGTTGAAAGTAGTTATGAAAGGAAGCCAAGGGGTGAATCATTTCACTTGAGGCATGGGGTTTTGTGTCCATTTTTGCTCCTACTGTCCTGTAAAACTGCCCTGTACAAAAAGAAATAGCGAACATAAAATGAAGTGCAAGTTAGTATTTCCAAAGCAGTTTTTTCAGCTTTCCCTTTTGGCATCCATTTCCATCTTGTTTGCCAGGTTTAGAGGTCTTGCTATGCACTGATTTCTATGCATAGTAATCAAGCCTCTCGTTTAGTCAAAGAGACCATAATAAAAATACATCTGTAAAATGAAAAAAAAAAGGGGGTGTGTGTAAACATTTAGTGAATGGAATGATAAAAAAATCCATGCCTAAACTGAAAAAAAGAAATTTTAAAGCATTTTACTTTTGCTTCTTCCCTAAAAAATAATATAGGAAGGAGTTTTCTATTCAGCAGCAGTAACTACAGCTTATGGAATCAAAACAGAAATAGCAGTCTCTGATAAATTTAGCTTATTGTTTTATCTCTGTCAGCCATGCTCAAAAAGGAAATACGCTTTGTTAACTATCAGTTTTTAAATGGCTTCTTCTAGATGTATGACTTAATTTTCTCTTAACTCTGTGTGGTACTACAGAAACTATTCAAAAATCTGACCACATCTGTATTTTTTGTCTCTGTGCTGTTATTCAAATCCCTCAGTGTATTTTTAAATGATGAAAAGGTGTAAGCTTCTTTCTAAAATGACAAAATAGTACAGTGAGTTGTGCTTTTCTTCTTTAATTTACCCTTTCCCTTGACAGCTAGTTTTGAACACGACCTTTGCACAATATAGTACGTTTTTGTTCTAGAGTCTTAGTATTTGTAGCACCAACGTAATTTTTCTACAAAAATATCTACAAGAAGTTTTTCTTTTTGTTAGACTGCAGAAAAACTATTTGTAGAGCCATACTTCCCTGTACTTTTTTGATGCCTAAATTGTGGAATCGCTGAATTAAATTTCAGCAAAAGTTGCTTTCAAAAGTAAAAAAGATTTCTTGGTAAAAATTAGTTTCACAATTAAAATGTTTTTATTACTAATACATAACGGTAATTGCCGCGTTTCTTAGAAGCAGCAAGACTTATGAGTGTGGTCCGTGTACAAACTCTGATGTAAGACCCCAACCACGAGCCCCAAAGAAGCAGGGTTGCGTGGCAGCCGACAGCTTGCTGCGTCTCCGCTCGCTGCTGCATCTCCGGGGGCTGGGGCAGATGCGGGGACACTGCAGACAGCGCAGCAGCAGCTCAGCATCCCCTCTGGAGGGGTCCCCTCTGCCCCCTCAGCGGTGCCACGGCTGGCGGGAAGGCCTCAGGGTAAAAGCGGCGTTGGGGAGCATCCTGTGCTGTCCAGTACACCACGCACATGGCACTGCGCTGTCCCCACCGCCTGCGACGCTCGTGATGGAGGGGCTTCCCGAGGAGGGGGTCCTTGGTCCTCCCTCCCTTGCCGGGAGCCCCCTGGCCCCATCCCCACTCCCGATGGGAGCCCGGCGTGGGGCTGGGAAGGGGATGCTGGCACAGCGGTGCCAGGTCACGCTGGCTGCCAGCAAGGGGCAGGTCGAGGTCACCCGGTGTGGGGTTGGTGTGTTTGTTCATGCACTGCTGAAACCTCTTATCGGCTTTGCTCACAACGGCGCCCCGCTGAGCGCTCAGGCTTTTCCTGCGATTTGGGGGGTTTTCTTCTGGCTCGTGTTCGTGAGAACCCTAACGATACCTAAATGTAGTAGGAGTTTTTTGTGCATGAGTTACTGCAGCAGAATGCACCCCGGAGCTGTAATAAGCAGTGGGAATCCACCTACTGTTTGGAAGATACATCACATGCATATGGATATTTTGATTAAAGAAAAAAAAACTTAATCTTCTTTACCGTGTAATGTGGATACACTCGAATCTCTTGATTATTTAAGAAAAAAAATTAATAAAACTAATAAAGTTCCTTTGCAAATCTGAAGAGATCTAGACTAAGTATACCTGCAGCCTGAGCAGGCCCTTTTATCTGTACAGATTTCTCTGCTATTGTGGACCTTAGCTCTAATTTAAATTTCCCATGGCTTTGGATTGCTGACTAGGTTTTCTGCAAGAGTGCCCATGCTTACATGGTCATATATTCTGGGTGACTTTTTCACTTTTTTTCTCTTTTTTTTGCTGCGCTGTTGATTGTTATAGGGGGAATTTTTTTTTCCCACTTCTGTCATCGGTTTGATCTTTCTTCCTTGTCCCTGTTTCTCTGGGCTTCTTACATGTGGGGAAAAACTCTCATACTGCAATTGAATTTTTGAACCCTGATGGGAAACTGATTTAATCCTTCTGAAGGAGAAGTTCAAGATTTTTAAGTAATTAAAAAATGCAATAGAGAATATACTGAAGACAAAAGACTTGATGGTTTAAAAAGGGGAAAAGTTAAGTTTTAGTAGGGCTACAAAGGGCTGTAAATTATGCAAATATGTGTTGGAATAAGCACAGGAAAAAAAAGAATTTATATTAATGAATTTTAAAACAGAATAAAAGTCTAGAGAAGGACTGACAGGAGGAATAAAATGGCCTGTTGATAATGCTTTGTTACGTGTTTTCCTGTTTATCGTAGCACCTAGTGGAAGTGGTTTTGTCCTTCGAAGCTGTGGGCAAAATCGACATGTAGAAGGACGGCACATGCTTCATTTTGTGAGCCCTTAGGCTGTAATCGGCCTGTTTCTAGAGAAACTGGTCCCTTTTTGCTGCAGAGACCTCGCCGTGTCTTGGGGTGCGGAGGGGATTCGCTGCAGAGGTCCGAAGTGCAGGTGGGCTGGGTGGCTGCGCTGCCACCACGGCAGGCAGCGTATGAGGCTGTTTGTACCTTTCTTAATGAAGGGCACAGAAAACTTACGCTGTGGTACCGTCACAGAGACCATTCATCTTGTAACAGTTGGTACTGGGTGGCTCTTTTCTTTTTCAGTCTGGAGGAGGTACAGAGTAGATCCTTAATACTGTAATATCTGTGCGCGTGCAGGTACATACACACATTATCTATAGCACAACCTGACGAGTCCTGGGATAGTTACAATGGTTGTCTTTATGCTCTGTTAATGTATATAATTGATATTTCCGGTATTCTTACTGATAAATATTGCAAGCCTTCCGTGACTTTTGTGTATTTCACCTGCAACCACGCTCCTCCAGTGGGTTTTGCCAGCAAGGACCGTGCCGTTGGCCGGTAAAAGGCCGCTGTGGGCTCACACCTCGCCCCGCTCCTGGCCCTCTGCGTCCCCATGCTTCCTCCTGCTTCCGTAACTGCTCGGGTTGTTTCCCCCCTGGTGCTGAGACAGTTTCCAACCTCCATGCGTAAATCAGAGTAACTCCACAAATCTCCAGAGAAACTCTGGATTAGGGAGGTTTTTGTCACCAGAACCTCTCCAGTTGCCTGATGCTCATGGCGGCCAGGCTCTTCCAGGAAGCTCTCCGTGCCGGAGCACCGCTGGCCAGAGATCATCGCCATCAGAAGGTGGGAGAGGCAAGGGTGATGAAGACGGGAGAGGTGAGAGTGACACTGAGGACCACGCAGGAGGTTGTATGAGCAGCCCATCACCCATTGCCTCTGCTGAGGGTTTCCGGCTCACAGCAGCATTTCCCATTAATGCGGCAGTTTTTGCAGGTGTGGAATTCAGCTTTAAGGTGTTTCCTTTTATGTGAAAATTTCTAGTACCAGGAAGGTTTCCCATCTGCCGGGCTCAACCTCTACGCACTTCCTATGGTGGTGGTGTTTGTCTTTTTTTCCTCTAGTACTCTTGCTAATGTCTCTGATTTTATGTTGTATGCAACAGCGCCAAGTATCTTGAGTATATACCTTGGGAGATAATGACTTTGTTAGAAGTGTGAAAATAAGAAAATGAAAGCTTTATCTATTCAGCTGGACTTCTCGTTGTGGGCAGGTGATGCATGGGTTATGTTACCGAGCAGTAAAGCCATCACCCACGCGCTGTAGAGAGCCATATGCACAGGACTGGCTGCCACAATGTGTTTTGGGTGCTCATTCTGTGAGTTCCTTTGCCCTCTTCGTACAGCCTCAGGTCTGATACGTGGTGGTTGTTTTTCTTTCATTTCCCTACTTTTGCAGTGTAGGCAAGAGGAATACACTCGCAGGCACTGAGGCGGCCTGTTGGATGTGGCAGGCTTTGGTGACAGTCACAAAGCAATCCTTTGCCCAAAGCGGGTAGCTTTACCTACACTTCGCTGTGCTGCGGGGGCTGCTGTGACTCGTCCCTCCCCAGAGTCCCGAGCCGCCAGGCACAGCGAGGTCCCGGCCAGGCACCCTCAGCACTCAATAAACCCCCCTCCATCAGCCCCTCTAGCGCCCAGCGGCGGAGGGAGAGGGGCGGGGGCGGGGGGAGGATGCCAGATGCTTTTTTCGGTCTCTTTTTGAAACTCCCTGTGCATGGCGAAACAGCAGAGTTTTCCCTGCCCTTTAGGCACGGGGGTGTCGTGCAGCCTCCGTGGTGACAGTAGTTGCGTTACGGTTGTACGTACGTCCCGGCGTAGACGCTGCTGAAGGTAAGC
Organism: Dromas ardeola; assembly: GCA_013398915.1. NCBI lineage: Eukaryota > Metazoa > Chordata > Aves > Charadriiformes > Dromadidae > Dromas > Dromas ardeola. The sequence goes on from VYZM01007971.1 coordinate 48,888, forward strand.
CACGACTGCGTCTTGTACTTTTAAAACTTTATCTGCAGTGGTCCGGGGATTTCCCCCGCCCCCCCCAGGCCATGGGGGGCTCTGGCGGCGCTTCGGGCCCGGCTGCGAGTGCCTGTAGGAACGTACGTACACACGTGTGTAGGCATATGCACATGTGTGTATTTATATGTGTATTTATAGACGTGTACATGAAGGTTCAGCTTTTCTGCTTGCATCGTGTTCATGTGGGATATCAGGTACCTGCAGCTTTACAAAGAAAACTCAAGTGAGAAAAGTTGCAAACTTTGAACAGAGAATTCCTCTCGTATTCCGAAATACATGTCTGAGAGGGGCAGCAGCATCCCCAGCCTGTATCCGCGGCCGAGATGGCCGAGGTCCATGCGAGAGGTTTCAGCCCCCCACAGCCCAGCACAAACAGGACCATTCCGCCCGGCTCTGGAGGATGTGCGCAGTTTCCGTACCATTTCCCTGAACTTTTGGTACTTCTAGAACTAAAGCTAAGTGGGCGTGCACTAGGGGGATTTCCTCATCAGACTTTTAATTATAATTTTGTTTTGGCGTAAAATTTAAAATAGCCAAGAGGAGGATTCCTTTAAGAAATCGGTGTCAGCCATCAGAGCAGAGGGACAATTCACTTGGTGTTTGTAGTGTATGTATTTGTGACTTACATTGTGAACCTCACCGTGAGTTGTTCTGCGGGGTTTTGGTGAGCTGATGGTGGAGGCAGTTTATTCCCTGCGTTTTTCTGAAATATGTCCGTGCTGACCTTTAAGGTGGTAGCGATTTAGCTTGTTTGTATGTTTTTATCTTACTAAACTTTTGACGCACTCTTCTTTTTAAAAAAATATTTTGGAAACTTTTATATTTCTAGATAGAAAAAAAAATATTTAAAATTGTCCTCGTGCTGCATCCTTTTGTCAAAGACGAAGCCTGAAAACCAGGCATCAGGCAGTCACTTGTGTATTGTGTGTTTTTTTTTCCTTTTTAAGCAGTAGCCTTGTGCAGGTGTAGCGGCGCCGTTTTAGGCGTCGTTTCAGTAAAAAGGGGAGTGATTCGCCTACGGCTTACAGTCGCGGTGGCTGTTTTGTGTGGTGTGCGTGAGCAGCGTGCGAACCCTCCGGCGCAGGCAGGGGACGAGCTGCTGCTGCTGCGGGCCCTGCCCCGGACCCTGCCCCGGCCGCTCTGGCCCTGCTCCGCCCGACGCGC
>VYZM01007971.1:51460-79531 GCA_013398915.1 Dromas ardeola
TTCAAAGCTTGACTAATCTTGAGTGGCTTTGTGAAGCTAAAATTCTGTAGGACTTTGAAGGAGGAAGCAAGCTCTTTGGGAACTGGATTCTTCCCAAATCACATTTTTTATTTAGTCTTACTGTATGGTGTTGTAAATCTATTGGACAGTCAGGATAACTGCATTTAAACTTCTTTTTCTTTTTAATTTGGCAAATACCTGCTTTTTTTCATCAGTAAAACTGAGACCATTTCTCCGGCTGCTCAGATGTTGCCGTTCCAGTTTGTATCTTACAGAGAGGACATCTGCTCATAAAATAGACATAAATGAAAAACACACCAAAAAATCCTTGTCAATAGTTCAGAAATGGTGCAGCTGCAAGAACAGGTTTTAAATGTGCTGTAGCTCTCTCTTTCTGTAGTTTCTCTGAGAGTGTAAATGCCCGAAGGAGAGCATTGCCAGCAGGGATGGGTTGTGATGGCAGCAGCATCCTCCCCAGACGGACAGCCCGGTGCCCGGCAGGGACACAGCAAACCCTACACGCCCCTGCGGCAAAAACCGTACACGTCCCCATGGCAGGATCTGCAGGTGTTCCCACGCAGAGCTTCGTGGCACTCAGCAGCGTGAGCACGGCGCAGGAATCGGCCATGCGTGTGTCCCACTGCCAGCAGCGGGACGTCTGCCGGGACGGAGTTGGGGGGGTTAGGGTTTGAAGTTAGCCAGCCATTATTTGAGATTCATCTTGTCTTAGGTAGTTATGTCAGTTTTAACTTTGGGTGTGCCACCTGAAATAAAAAAGAGAGGCAGGAAAGGATCGCTGGCTGGTGGTGTTAGCTATGGTGACATTAAATGTTCAGGTCAGCCTGAATTTAATCTGCTCTCTGCCATCTCTTTCTGAGGGCACTGACCGCAGGGGCTCATCAGAAGTTTCCAGGATAAATCAGGCTGGGAAATAACTGAGGTCTAAGTGGCTGTTCTGTTTTAGAGGAAATGAACAGCTGTTTCCCCGTGTCTAGTTAGTTGTTTTATTTTTAAATAGATTACTTACCATCAATGAGGAAAACATGAAAATGACTCTTAATATTGACTAATTCAAGGATGAAGGGAAGGATAAAAAAAGCTCTTCCAAGGTGAATATGAAATTTAGGCAGCAAGTTCTTTTCAGTTTGTTTTCCAACATTTAACTCTATTATTGTAATTTTGAAGTTTATTAATAAAATTAAATGCCATATAGGACACAATTCTGTGTGCAAGGAATGAAAAATCAGTCTGTTTAGACAATTCTCATCAAGGAAAAGAAAAAAGGAGAGGAGAAGAAAGGAAGAAAAACCAAAATGACATCAAGGAATCAGTATCAGACTCTCTTCACATCTCCCCACACTTAAAATTTTAAGTTTTAATTATTGACCAATGTCAGTGTGGTTCAGTGAGCAAAAATTAGGACAAGTGATCTGAGCATAAGTATTAACAATGCTTGGGGTTGAAAACAGTTGACTAATGACTTCATTAATTAAATTCGTATACAGGTGAGAGTGCTGCACCTCCATATTCAGCTGTGTAGTACAGGCACCCTAACTCCACATGTGCTTCTTGATTAAAAAACAATGATTTTTCCGGTTTTTGCTCTAAGCACTGGAATAGTTTTTTGTGATAAAAATACAGCTAGTCCTCTGTTTTCTAGTATACTTTGTACGTAGTGGAACAGGTACAGCAATATAGTACAATGTTTTCAGCAGTATTTTGTGTTTTATCACAGTAATTAAAATCACTAATACTGCTCTTCTGTCAGCAATGGCTGCAGAATGCACTGTGTCCCAGGCACCGCACATCATGGGGGGGAGAAGGATGGCACACGGTAATCTGGAGGCAATAAGTATGAAACCATCGGTGATCTAAGAATATGTTTTTAATTTGGAAGTTAAGGTTATTTTCCCCTTGTAAAACTGAGAGCGGAGTGTTCTGAAAGAGACATGAAAAAAAGGGGGGAATGGCTCATCTTACAGCCCACCAGAGAGACACGGTACTTGCTCATTTACATTTTAGCGTTGACTTTTCTGAAGACTTTTTTTTTTTTCTAAACACATAGTTAATAGAGCAATTTCTGTAATATTTACACAAAATGTAGTATAACCATAGAGCTTCAAAATAAACTTTCATTGTATCTTTCCAGAAACAATTATGCTGCCTGTATGCATTTAAACTCTGCACACACAAATTTTATTTAACAAAATTCATCCCTATATTTTTATTTACAGCAAGGATCCTTACATTTATGCATCTATGATATCTCTAATTACACAAGCGTTAAATAAAACATTTCGGATGGAGTATCTGTGAAGAGATACATATTAGTTGTTTCTGAAACTTAAACACAAAATAGCTAATAACAATTGCAAAGAACTGCAAAAACCACGGCTGTGCTAAGTTGTTAATGCCAGAAACTGCTAATAAAATATTAGCACCAGTAAGTTCAGCTGCGTTCTGTCCTGGACCCAAATATCAATAGCTGAAATACGCCAGAAAACCAGATGAAATGAATTTGCAAAATAATAGGCTTCTTGCATTTAAATAATCTTCTTAAACCAGCAAAAATGCAGAAATATGATTTCCAATTTTATTTCATTCTCATTTTCTGATGCAGAAAGATGAGACGAGTTTACGTAGGAAATGTTGTTACAGGATGTGTGTGGGAATACAGCTACGGTTTGGGGGTGATTTGTAGCTGAAATAGCCGTGTTTTGGATTTTTTCACCTTTAACACTCGTCTATCGAAAGCTATTCCTCCAAAGCTACTTTTGACACAGTACGAGGTGTTTGCCTTGTAAAAGCTTTACAGAAATCGCAATGAGACTGCTTGGCAACTACTAAAGCATAACTTTTAAAGTAACATTTCCTATTTCTTGTTTGGTTTAACTCATTTTTTTATTTTTTTATTTTTTTTTCAAGAGAGATATTCCTTAAAATATATGGTGATCTTTTAAAAACTATAAATAAAGTTGGAAGGAAACAGAAAAAATTCTTGTTTGACTGCAAATTATAAAAAACACAGTAATGGTGACTTCTGTCTTTAACAAAGACTCTCGCTTTCCTTTTTTTTTTTTTTCTTGGTTACAAGTAATAAATAATCTATAATTCACATAGATTTTGGCACAAGGTATTTTGGAAGCTGAAAAAATGACTAAATTTCTCATATATATTACTGTATATTGGAGAAATTTGATTTTTCAGTCTTTTTACCGCAGTGACAAACTTTACCTTTGGAAAGATGTTTCAGTGTTAACTTGTGGTATCAGGGTAACTTTTTTCTTCATTTTGACACCACAGTGTTTTATCCCTGTGCTTGAAGGTAATCAACAATCCAAGGGAAGGAAAGAATAATAGAAGTTGTTGTTGGGCTCTGTCAGCGGCTTAATTTTCCTCAAAGGTTTCTGTGCCTTGCATTTAACAGCAGCGGGATGTACCAAATCCGAATGTTTAAGGCCTGATGCCTCTGCCCGACGAGAGGCTGTGAGGTGGGTCGTGTTTAGCTGATGGAGAGGAGCAGACGGGGAACGGCTTTTGGGGCATCTAGTACAAATTCACTCGTGTTCCCCGGCTGTGGGGGTTTGTGAGCGCGACGTCTTTTGGACCGAATTCCATCTGCGGATCATGTTCTCGTTTGCCATTTACTGCCCACGTTCAAACTGCTCGGTCCCCTCTTTGACTCCTTTGCAGCCAGATCACCATTGCCTTAACGCACATCAGGAGGGCGGCATTTTAACCAGTTTGTTTGTTGGATTGTTGCTGCTTCTATCACTGATCACCATCTTCCCTAGGAAAAGGCAAGGCTAATTGAAAGGGAACTTGGGGTAAATTCTGCCATGTGTGGCCAGAGGTGTGAAATGGTGACCTACATCACAGATCGCCCTTGGTGTCTAACATGTGCGCTTCCATGTGTAGTGAATGTAAATGTGTTGATAACACGTTTGTGTAGTTTAGATGCTTTTCAGTGGTGAGGTGTTGCGTGGGCCAGCCGGGACGGGCACGCTGTGCTGAGCATTGTCCACACAGCGTCTTTTCTGGGGGTGCTCCTCTGCCAGTGTCGGATCCTCTAAGCAGCGTGCTCTTCAGTTGACAATGCTCAGTGGGTGATTTGTTCCTGAATATCGCTTTCCAACAAATACTTTTTACAGCTGTCCTATTTTAATTATATTTCTCTGAGCGTAGATTGAACTGTCTGATTAGAACAAGGTGTGGCTCTTCCATCGTGTGCGAGAGCTTGGCAAAATGGAGACTGAGCAGTATGGGTGTAGGGGATGCGGGCTGACATAGCGGAACGTGGTCAGTCTTGTTGCCCCATCCCAAATGTGGAATACTTATTTTTCATCCTAAAAGAGGCAAAACATTACTGCCAGCTTCTCTACTGTGCTCTTTTTTTCTCTACTTATTCTGATTAAAAATGTATTCACCTCTTCCAAGTTCCACCAGCGAGTTACAGTATCATCCAAAGTGTGGAAAATGGCCTCTAGTCATCTTGCCAAAAGCTCTTCATTTCCATCTTTGAGCGTTCAAATTACTTTTCTTGGCCTTTTTGCCCTATACCTCCCTGACCCCAAGTAATCCCTTGACATAATTTTGAATAATGAGGAACTCATCTATGGAATTACGCAGATAACATTTTTGATGGCACATGTGGTAGTTTGAAGGATACAGTCAAATTGTTATTTAATTGGAATACTGTCAATGTCATCATTTTAAATTATTCATACATCTTGAAAACTATGATGAGGGCTAGAAAGCAACCAGCTGTGTAGTGGACTCAGTGGCCTTAAAGTGTGTGTTAGTTATCACACCAAAAAAAGAAGAAAGGGCAACTGTTAAATGCCATTTTGCAGGCATAGGTTATTTTCAGTGGCTCAGGAAAGGGAATCTTCTGAATTGTGTGAATTTATGAGGTGGTATTGAATGTCTTAATGCTGATTACTGCTGCATTTGGTCTTGTTTCTTGATGTTTGCCGAGTGGCGGTTTTGTGTAGGCCGTCATCTTAGTGTTAGTGCTGGTGACTTCTTTACTACACAAGATCTAAGGATGCCCTCGGCCAACAAAGTGCTACTGCTGTCCAAGTAATTCTGAATTCAGGTCACCTTATCTATAGACCTTTTGGAGGAGGAGGTGGGAGGTGGGAACGGAGCTGCAGGTGTTGGTGGGGTAGGAGGCAGAAGCTCAAGCTAAGGTCTTCTGTGTGTGCTGGAGCTGAGTGGGGTTTGCTGTGCGGTTCTGCCTCTTCCAGTCCCCCCTGCAACAGGCCATTACAGTGGGCGAGGATAAAGGTGGAAGGATGGAGACAGTTGCACCAGCACCACGAGCCAGGGTTTTCTTCGTCTTCTGGGGAGAGCCTGTGCTGAGCGCCTGCAATCAGGCAGTCCAAAGGCTGTCTGCAGAAGAAATAACCTTGGGTGGGAAGGAGAAGATCCTGCTGCAGCAGGATCCAGCTGCAGGATCCAGCTGCAGGATCCAGCTGCAGCTCCAAGGCGAGGGTTGTCTGGCAATGGCGATCCAGGCCAATCCCGAGAGTCTGGAGGTCTTTCACCAGTGGTACCTTTTCTTATGGGTATGAGCACAGGACTGGTGTGCGCGATGATGCTCATCCAGTTAGCATTAGGTAGAAGATGAGGTAACCAAGCCAGTACAAAAAAAAGGCTGATGGTCACGTACTACAAGATGTTTTGGAAACCAAGTGCCACCTGTGAAACATAGCTCGGGCCCTGGGGGGTTTATGAGCCCTGGCAGAATTCTGCTGGCCCTGCCAGAGCCAAGCTGGACACTGGGCTGCTTGCCTCTCTCCACACTGTGCTCCCCTGAGCCCTGGGCTTGGGGTGGCCACTGCAGCACGCAGCACAAGTGCTTGAGCTCAGCACCAGCTGCGAGTGAGACCTCTGGCAGGCAGCGTGCAGCAGAACTGTCCCAGCATTTCTGCATCAGTCAGCGTGGCCTGAAATGTCCCAGAATGGCTGGACTAGCTGGGGGGCTCACGTCAGCTTGTGCCCGCCTGAATTAACCCTGGCAATCCTGGGCTTTGGTGGCTGGCTGTGTGTGCTGATGGATCCTGGCTTGGGGAAGGTGCTCAGTGTCAAGTGGGAGCCAACTTGTGCTTCAGCTGAGGACTCAAACAGCATCCAGCCCTGACTCTCACTCTGCGCGGGGCTCTGCTCCCGCTGGGACGGGACAGGACGGGATGGGACAGGATGGGATGGCATGGGATGGGGAACCTCTGGCCACTTCCAGTCAAGGGTCTTCTGCAGTCTTGTGTCATCGGTCCGGCTGTGCAACAGTCGATGTTGACGCGGGGACAGACAGGCTCCTCCCTGGCCCCGGGGGATTCCAGCCACCATGACTCGAAGCTGAACCGTGAGCATCTTCAGTGTTGGCAAATTTAGTCCGGGGTTTCTTGGTGTTTAGGGTGCACTGCGTATGTGTGTTGCTAATATGTCATGCTTAAAGAACAAAAGTAGGATAAAAAGCTAGACATCTAAATTTCATACCTTTGTAAAATTATAAATGGGAGAGTTTCCTGCCAACAGCCATTCCAACATTTGGTCGAGTAAATGAAGAAGGCAACTCAAAAGTCCTGTTGTCAGAATCAGATTTTGAACCCCAGGGGCCTTCAACATACCAAGTTTCTTGCATTAATTTATGTTTGGAAAAGCAGAAGTCCAGATCAGTAACTCTTAAAAAGGAAGAGCATTTGGCTGGGACTTCTTGTTATTAAATGGAGATGACCCTGCAGTGCAGGAAATCCTGCAGGGCAGGTGGGATTTTAAGGCTCCAGGATTGTAGTTCAAGGAGACGGGGATTATATTACCTCAGTAATTAAAATCCTTCAGTGCAAAACTTCTCAGTGCTTTTGTGGTGAGCATCACTGGAGCAGCATGGAGCCTCACACAGAGGCTGTGGTGGCATTTAAGACTTGTGAAAGGAAGACATGCACTACCGAAAAGGCAAATTTTATAGTAAACTCAGAGGGAAATAGTTACAGTGTGTTATTTTGCTCTTTTTTTTTACAGGATGGACTTCGGGTACACATTGAGACAATGCATTCTGTCTACAAATCTTACATTTTAAGTAGGAGTTTGGGGGTTTCTCAGGGGCATTTTGGTAGCATACATGCTAATTTTTGTTCTTCATTATGGAACAGCCTAACTTGTGCGGTTAGCATGGTGAGGTCAGTGTATTCACAATGTCTGCACCCCATGGATATTAGTAAAAGCCATGTCACCGTTTTTCAATTTTTAAGAAACCATGGGCCACAGCCTTATCCTTCATCTGTCTTCTGTACAAGCAGTCACTTTATTTAGGGAGGTACCTCAGCCTTTTTTCCTTGCAGGCTTCTGTACCCTCCTGGTGAGAATTGCTGTGGGAGTCCATGTCCAGCGAAGCCAGCTGAGCACATAAGGGGTGAGCGGTGTGTAAAATGAGCAGAGTGAGGACGTTGGGTGAAGTTGGGCAACTTCTAGTTGGTCTATGATCATGACAGGTACGTTTTGTCTGGCTCCAGCAAAACCCCTGGCATACACCCCAGTGCTGGGGGCCTCGCAGTGGCACCCAGCCATCCTCCCTGTGGAATGGGGGTCCTCAACCTCTGCCATGGTTTGTGCACGCCTCACTCATCCTCCACATGACTGTCTCCCCTCCTCCCACATCACCCGTTCTCCGTCAGGAGTGAGCTGTTGAAGGTGCAGGGAGGAGAGTGCAGAGGCTTCTTGGGGAGCCCATGGCTGGTGGCTCAAAGGGAGCCCTTTGCAGGGCCACGGCCAGGAGTGCTGTCTGGGCAGCAGTGCGGAAGGTGGAGATAACGGGCCCTGTGTGCCCAGGCCAGGAGAGGAGGTGTCTGGCTGATGGAGATGCAGGATGGTGAGGGTTTAGATAATTGGTCTGGCTTTGTGGAGGGAGGGAGGAGCGCGCTGTGTGAGGGGTGCACTGGGAGAATGTCGGGCACAGCCTGGAGATGGGGCACCTGGAGGAGCAACATGGCGGGAGAGAGGGAGCGAGTCAGAAGACCCATGTTTCAACCATAAGCTGGTGGCCAGAGAGCCACAAGAACAGATTTCAGCATGAGAGGTCGGTCTGGGGAGAGGGACCATCAGCACACCTGGCTGCGAGCTCCCCTCACCGGCTGGCAGGTGTCCGGTGGGGCGCGGGTGTCCCCAGCCCCAAAGGCGGGTGCTGCATCCCATCGTTCACGGGCACCGCTGCCCGGGGCAGCGGGGGCACGGTGCAGGTGGGAAGGATCCCATGACCCCCGCCCTGCGGGCCCCTTCCCGCCCCAACCCTTCCTCGCTCCCACTCCACTTGAGACCCGCGGGCCGCCGCGCTGGGGAGGTGCACGGCCGTCGCAGTAGATCACAGACTGGCGGAAGCGCAGGGCAGCCCCGAGGGCCGCGTGCGGAGCTGGGTGAGGCGGGTCGCTGCCCGCGCTGCGGGGCCACGCTCTGTCCCGCCATGCTGTGCCCTGCCACCAGCCCCACGCCAGGGGACAGCCTCGCTGGAGGAGCTGAGTCTGCAGTTCGGTGAGCTTTGTGATTTGTGGGGCAAAAAAGCTCCTTGTCTCACTTTGAGGAGAGTTTCAGTTATTCCTCAGGCTGCTGCTCATGATGCTTTTCTGATACTTACAAAAATTAATTCGTTTATTTAATAACATGGCTTCCTTAATTCAAGCAAAGATACATGACACATGGAGCTAAATACACTAGTTCTGTTATTTTTTTAATTAGAAAAACAATAATAAAACTTTGAAAAGCTTTTAATAGTAAGTAGGCCTCCTGTGATAAACTAGCTTTAACAACAGAAATTTCAAAGGCCAAAACTTATTTCCCGTGCTTCGTGTACTCTCTCCAGTGAGTGCACACGGCGTCCGTCTCCAGTCTATGGTGGCCAAGGGTGGACGTGGTGGTCCGGCAGCAGCGGGGTGCTGGAGCCCGGGGCTGCTGCTCCGCACACCCCACCTCCGGGCGCATCCCAGCGGGCACTGAGGTCTCCACAGCCAGGGGCTGAACGAAAACAGTCACCTGCTGCTCATGGAAGTGGGGGAGGACATACAGAATAGGAACTGTCAAGTGCACCTTTTTTGTTAGGGTAAATACTAAGCATAATTTTTCTGTTGTTCACTTACATGTGGTACCTGGTGAACTGTGTGTTCCTCAAGTTGGGCTGTTTACTCAAGGCACAGCTTGACTTTCTAATCTTACGTGCGTTGCTAAAAATGTTGAAAACAGACTTGCCCTTGAAGTGGTAAAGGTAGTGATCCAAGGAGCAGAGTTAGGCTCAGGTTTTATTGTAATGTTTATTTGAAGCCCCCTCTTGGCTTCTGTTGCTACTGCAAGAGAAAAGTAGTGCAAGAGAGAAACTTCAGTGCATGTCCATTTTCTCTTTACTTGCGATTATTTCTGAAATCCTGGCTATCGTGCTTGAAGTGTGACAATATAGGTAAGTGACAAATGCACAATGAAAAACATAATAGTTTCTTCTGGGAACAGCAGGGTTTAATGAGACTATTAAATCAGTGAATTGAGTGAAGTTCTTATTATTTCATTCTGTATCACAGAGATCTCCTTAAACCCAGTTAGTACTGTTGGATTTAAGAAGTAAAAGTACGGTGCTGCTCTTCACAGAGAAGCCGGCTGTAGAGATGAGGGTGCTGCCAGGTGAGGGGTGGGAGGAGCTCGGCGGAGGCCCGTGCAGCAGAGGTGCACAGGTTTTGCTGAACCGCTTGCGTGACGTGATGCTCTTTCAGCCTCAGCTGTGACTGTGAAGTCAAAAGTAGTCACATGCTACACAAAACTGCCCTTCAACATCTTAGAAAATAATTTCTGCTGGGTTACGGTAACCAAGCACAGATTCTAGAAGCTAAAAATCTCAATTACAGTAAGTTTCGTGTCTTTAGCACAGCAGCTTTCCTTTAATTAAAAAAAGATGGCAAAAAGAGAGAAAGCTGTGTAGCATGAATTACCTTTGCATGCTCTGCTGGATTCACACCGGTTGCTGGCACAGAGCAGTGCGTGCCGCAGCACTGCTGAAACGCCCCTTGTGCTCCTGTCACTCCACGCGTTGCATTTCCAGGTCGCCGCCAGAGCAGAAGTGAGATCTCTGCCCCTTGCCCCTCCCCAGGTACCTTCCCGTACTCTTTTTGTGTGTTCTTCTTTTCTGAGTAATTCGGACTGATAGGCAGCGCCGGGTAAGCGGGGATGGCTGGGTTTAGTTTGTGTCGAGAACAGTTCTCAGAACAAGTGCTGCATTTCTGAAAGCGAGGTGTAAAAGTGGAAGCGGTGAGCATAGGGCGTGATTTCCAGTTCTCCAGGAACACGTGAAATCCGGTCTAAGCAGGCAGAGATTGTCTGAATTGTAATGGGAGGTAGCGGAAATCTCGGCCCTGCTACAGCTTGTTGCGGTTTGGGCTGAAACATCTCGAAGGTGCATTTCCCACCACAGTTTAACGGGAGGCACAAGGTTGTAATTTACTGCTTGGAACTATAAACCAAACCGCTCGGAGCAGCCCCTGCACAGCCGCCTCTTCCAGAGAAGCATCCCGTTTGAGGGATAATCACTGTGAAGAGAGAAGAGTTCTCATTTTAAATAAATGAATCGTAGAGTTTGCTAGCAGTTGCTTCCATTTCCATTTAACATTAATCAAACTTATGTTTCATTTAATCGTTAATGTGTTACTATAATACTGTACTATTATTTTCAAAATTTATTTCCTGATTTTGGGAAGAAGCCAATTTTGATACACGTTAAATACCAAAGGAATTAGAATATATGCAAAAATCAGTTTGTGCAGTATTGCAATACTTGCAGATATATGAAAGATTAGAAATTAATTGCTTCTCATTTGAAAGGAATTTTTAGTTTTCTTGAATATATGAGTTTATGTCATCTGAATTTTTAACTTTATAATATTTAAAGGCTTTGTCAATTCTGGCTAACTTCTGTTTCCTTTGAAAGGGAAATTATGTGCAAAAATCATCTTTAATACAGATACTAAGTTGAAGTATCAAAGCTATGCAGCTTTAACATTAAATGCTGATCTTTAATAATATGTTACATTAGTTCTAAATAATTTATCACAATATTTTGTTGCAAGTTACTCCTAAAAAACTTTAAAATAAAAGTTACTGCATAATATATCTTGTCTCAGACTTGGGTATTTTCCAAGTCTCAGTTCTAAAAGCAATCTTGGTGTGAAGGAAATTGTCTTGGTGGTGTGAGTTTTTTTAACGGCTGAGACCTGTGGTACTGTGCAGGCTTACGCATACACTGGAGTTTGAAGTCAGGGACGAGAAGTGAGTCTGAAGCGAGAAGAGCCAGACGCCGCGAGGGCCTCGGTGCCTGGAACTACTTGTTGGCCACAGCGAGGTCAGCAGGAACACTCGGTGAACAGTCAAATTTAAATGCTTGTCGGATGGAATTCCAAATCTGGACAATTGCAGACTTTTATATTAATTTGCAATATGATACTACAGTGCTGCCCAAAGATTTGGCCTCTGTTATGCGTGTCTAATATTTGAACACTACTTTGTTTTAGTCTGTGTTTATTTCTTACATAATAACTCATCATGAAATCTGATTTAAAGACTGGATGTATCAAAGGTTAATTAGGAAAAGGGAATTTTTTTGCAGGATCCATCTCAGTGTACAGCTTTCTATAGTTGCTATACAGTTTTGACATGATAGAATGTTTTTTAAATGCTGGGAAACATCACGGAAATAAGTAGCACCAAAGAAAAAACTTGAAGTGCTTAGAAAAATAAAGCCCAATGTTAAAATTGCCCAGGCATTTAATTAATAATTCGAACAGTGTGCAGTGAATGAGATGGAAACACACAAAGGTTTTGGTTCAGCCAAGCACTCAAACACGTGCTCAACTTCAAATGCACGCTTGTGTCCTCCAGGTTTGGGATAATTCTCCGGTGTCCTCCAGAAGGTGGCCCGGGGGTTTCCTCCTGGCTGGTAGGCGCACGGTCGCGTTGCGGGTTACGGAGGGGTGCGCGTCCCGGCCACAAGGAGCACCTCGGTGCAGCAGTGGGAGAGCCGCACTGTCATGGGTCAGCAGCTGTCGAGAGCGAGCCCATTTGGTCCCCTGGTCCCCTCGGCCCGCCACCCTGCCCGGCGCAGCCTCCTCGGGGCAGGGCGCTCCCCGTGCCCGCATGCCGCCCTGCAGGGTCTTCATGATGGATGCCCTGTTCTAAATTCTAACATAACATCCATTTCAAGCCTTTTTGTGGGTCTAGTAAGTTATTTAAAAAAAACATCAAAATTCCCTGCCCAGGCGAAGGCGATGCACTCTGGTTGTTTAACAGCAGCCATTAAAGACTGTTCCACGCAGCGCAAGACCAGGGTCCGGGGCAGCCGCTCGGTCAGCATTAGGGTAGTTCGCTTCCTTTTTCACATTTGCTGAATCGTATTAATAAAATCCAGAATGTTGCACACTGGATAATATTTGTTTTCACTGCTTGATGTATTTGATAGAGAGTGGTCATAGTGAAATCAGAAACTGTATTTGTAACGTTTCTCTTTTTCTCCACACCATTCCTACCTCAGGTGGATGTATATTGTCTTATCTCTCTAGGACACATAAGCAGAGTTCTTTTCAAAATTTGGGCAACTTTTTATCTGGTCGGTGAAGAAATACTTACCTCACTTAAGAAATAATCATATTTTTATCAACTTTTCAACAACAGTTGAGGGAAATGTAAATGCTGTGCTCCTTTCACTGTACTAGATTGCTGCCTGAATGCCATGCGAGGCGAGTCCCCAGTTTCTGGCTGCGGTGAGGATTGCACAGGAGGTACGAGCGTCCTGTTCAGCCTTCACAAGACTCTCCTCTGACATCCATAAGCCAGTTCACCAGGAGGCAGGGAGAAAAATAGGTCAGGGATCCTGCAACTTTAGAGCGAAGCTGTGGAAAACCTTGGTAGCTGGGGAAGGAGGTTTTAAATTCCCATCCAGCGCACACTATATCCTCATATCTCGTCTAAATCTCCCCTCTTCCAGTGTAAAACTGTTCCCCCTCGTCCCATGGCTCCCCTCCCTGATCCAGCTTTCCTGGAGCCCCTTTAGGGACTGAGGGGGCTCTAAGGTCTCCCCGGAGCCTTCTCCTCTCCAGGCTGGACGCCCCAGCTCTTGGGTCGGGCAGCAGCTCTCCGTGTGGGTCACTGCAGCGACGGCACTGGCTGCCACCGGGTCATGGTCAACCAGGGCTTAACTACAGGACTTACAGAATTTAAGATGATGCATTTTAACTGGGACTTAACGGTCTTAACGTAAGGTTCTATTTTTTAAGCTGCTGCGTTGTCTAAACTATTGCAGTGTTTAAAATATGCCAATGAAAAATTACTGTATTGATTTTTTTTAAAACAACTTGTGCTTTTCTAATCTGGACTCTAAACAGTAGGATGTACTCCTTGCCCAAATACACCATGCTAGACTAACCGTTAAACTTTTTGTTGTAGGACCTATTGTTTAACAAATAAAACAACATATGAAAATAACACAGTTTATTAAATTCCTAGAGGAAAAAAGGGGGAAATTAGTCTTAATTACTGTTTTGTAATAGTAACTATTTTGTACTATTTTATAGGTAGTAATGGAAATGAAACAACTTTACAAGTGTTCTGCTTTTAAACCTGATTTTCCGGCAATCTTTCACATGTAGCCGGTGTTTACCCTGGCACATTAGGATTTCTATGTTATTTTCAGGTTTAAAAAATAACGTGTTATTAAAGAGAGTGGCAGGTTCTAGATGCATTCTGAAGGAGTACTGACTGGCATGGTGTGGCTGAGGACGTGGAAATGTGCTGCTGAGCTGAAGCAGTGCGCGCGTACTCTGGTACCCTGCGATAATTACAGATACTTGCAAGGACAAATTAACGTGGTAACTGGATTTACGGCAGGGTTTGTGTAGTTTTTCACGGGCAGTGCTGGTCCGCAAGAGCCGGGCCGGCGCGAAGCATCGCCAGCAGCTCGCCCAGGATGGTGTCAGGTCTGCGCCCTGCTCTTCGCCTGCGGCCACCTAAGAGGCATGAGTGCTCTGAAACTGGAATAATTGACAGTCTTCCAGATGTTTGCTGTCAGTTTCTGTTCATCCTGACATAAAGAAAAATCAGAGCTATGCATAATTTATAAATGTCATGCATAAGACTATATGGATCTCATTTTAAAATTAAGATGAAAGACACTCGTTTCTGGCATTTTTCTTGTAACAAAGTATTTTAGGGTGTTTCTGTAGACAGTAGGTAGTTGAACTGTATATTTCATCTATTTAGATGAGTGCTGCTTCTGTCACAGCAGCGTTTACATGAATGAGTGTATCATCTGTGAACCTCTGAGTCAGGACATTGACACCAGTGTTTGAAAGCAAGTGAGGTAAGGCACGGAGAAGTTGGGTGGTGGGACAGAGCCTGCCGATGTGTCTGTCGGAGAGACAGGAGGTGGAGTAACAGAAAAATCACACTGGTTTGTCCCTAAGAGACTTTAAATTATTTTTTTTCTTGCTTTTTATTTTGTGAGAGAAATACAAGAGGCTTTTCATGTTGTGCCTTGATCTCAGCATATCCAGACATGCAACTTAGACTCGCATGAAGCACATAGGAGTAACCTGCATAAATCTTTATGGGCTTTTTTGTAGGAAAGAGGTGGAGCTTATTTTTTTTTCTTGTCGTCGTTAATGGTGTTTTCCTAAAATATGATGGATTTATAAATAAGTTTAACATGCCTTTCCTTTTTTTGTCTTAGTTCTTTGCTCCCAACTTGCAGGCGCGGTGGCTGAACAATAAGCTTTGTGGTGTGACAGGTAAATTTCACAATTTATCTACTGTAATAGTGTGCTCTGTACCGCCGTTCAATCATCTCAGAATTTTACTTGCCCGATTAGTTGAGTGCAGCAGATTTTCAATTTAAATGTAACTTCATCTGCTTGATTAAAAATGTAACAGAACATTATCTGTTGCAAATAAATTTCAGAGGAAGAGATGATTTTGCCTGTTTAAAAATAACATCTGTTTATATTGGCTGGGAGCAGATGATTAATACCTCTCTAATTTCGAGGTTTACCAGTCCAGCTCACCTGTCTCTTTGCATGGATAGCTGAAATTGATGGCTGTCGGGTATAAACATTTACCTGTTGATGTTTATTTGATGGATTTCTTTTTTAAGGATAATATAGAATCCCATCATCGGGCATTCATTTATTTGCTGCTCATCAAGATGATTGACAGTTTTGCCAGCAACATAGAAAAGAGGTTTTCCTTCCTGGCACATGCAAGAGAAATTTACTTCTAAGTGATAAGTGCCTTGGAGAGAAAACAGATTCCCGAGATTTTTAACTTCCAGCATTTATTTTAACAGTGTGGAGGGAGGCTGGGGGCTGGCGCGAGCCCGGCGGTTCGTGGCGGGAGGTGGGTGTCTGACAACAGCAGGGCGATCCTGACGCCGTTCCTCCGGCAGCGACGGCTTGTTTCAGCTGCCGAGCAAAACCAGGGACGCTCCCGCCGGCACTGGGGAGGCGGCGATTCCCGGCAGCCTTTAACGTGAGGGGCCAGGTCTGCCAGAGCGTGTGCTGGGCATGCCCGCGCCCGCGAGGGACCGGCTGCCACTGCGTCCTGACCGCACGCGGGAGCACCATGCCACCTAGGCCCGGCCACCATCAGCCCGGCCCAGCAGCAGCTCTGCCCGGTCCGTGCGCCCGCTGTGCCCAGGGGCTGCCAGCACCATGCACCACATGCAGCCCAGAGGGCTCTGTGGGTGCCTGCTCTTGCCGAAGGGTGGGACAAATGTGGTTGCCCATGAGCATGATGCCCATGAGCGTGATGCCCATGAACGTGGTGTCCATGAACATGATTCCCATGAATGTGATGCCCATGAACGCTGTGTCCGTGAACATGATGCCCATGAACGTGGTCCTGGTGCAGCTGCCTTCAGTCTTGGGGTGGTTGTTCCCAGCCAGCGCCTGTTCTGTCTGGGTGAAACAGGGTGGGATGCGGATCCCACCCCTGTGATGGTGCCTGGGACACGACACGGGGAATCTCAAGAGCTGAGTTTGTGCTGGCTGGTGAGACCGATTTCTCTGTGAGCCCGGGCACGTGGCTTCATTTATCTCCCCATTCCCCAGCCCGTGACAGTGATTTGAGAGTAGCTGCCCCGCTTGGCAAAGCACAGGTGCCGTATGAGTGCTATGTTGTTTTATTTCTACTGGTAAAAAGACGTTTTCTTTAGGTTTGAGGTTTTTTTGATGCAGAAATTAAGCATTATGGAAGGATCTACAGTAATTTCAGCTTCCTCCTGTCCTAAAACCATGAAGAAATAACTATTTCTATGAGAGATCAAGTTGTATTAAAATTAATTTCATATTAAGGTAGCTGAGGAAAATACTGTAAAATTTTTGTCTTGTCCCTAAAACCAGACACTGCACACGCTGGGGGCTGGTCCTCTGTTACATCTACGTGGCCTCCACAGGATGGTGCTTGCAGCTCCTGGTTTTCAGCCACCTTGCTATGGTGGGCTTTAAAACTGCGGTGAGTTTGCTATGAAGCGTGTAGCGGACTGTTTACTGCTGGAGGAAATAAATACGCTGGTGATCTACTCTTTTCTCCATGTTCCCTCCTCTGTTTTGTTCAAGGCTGAGGGCAGCTGGCATAGAAAGCAGTAATGCAGTTTTTTCCCACTTATTCTTAGCAAGCCGGGGTATTCCCAGCCTTTCAAGACCCCATTACATTGTTCCCGCAGCATAAAGTGATGACAGCTCTGCAAAGGAGTTGAGTGCTAAAATTCTAATGTAAAAGTCTGTGTGTGGCGTGGCAATGCCCTACCCGCACGTTTTGTTGTGCTAAGTGGAGCCCCTCGTCCGTCCTCTTCGACAGAACAAACCGGGCATTATTTATAGCCTACCTGTGAGTTATTTTCCTTTTTTCCTGTTGCCAGAACACCTTGGAAAACCAAAGTAGAGTCATAAGTTCGATTCTTTTTCAGTGGCTTTGAAATGTCAAATATGCATTTATATAAAAATCAGTCTGTTATAAGCTTGACCTTCCAGTCTCTGAAATTGGTAGCAAAATTCTTCCTTCCCAGCTGCAGGATCTGCCCGAGACACACCTCAGTTTCTGGCAAAAGTAACCCTAAATTTGAGAGAACAGCCCGTGGTGTTCAACTCTTTCTTCTGCACATTTTCAGGAATTTCTGGTGGACCTAATTGAACACGTGAATTTGTTTATTCTTATACTGTTATGTTCTCCTAAAAACTAGGTTTGTTAAAATACAGCCTTGATACTACTAGAGGCTCATCCATTTGTCAGTTTGAGACATGAGTGGCTCTTATTTTACACCACTGTGAAAATGGCAAACCACATCCAAACGGCTTGGAAAAAAACGCATTTTTTTTGAATTGCCATTTGTTTTGTATTATTTTGCCCTCTGTATTGTAAATACAGAAGAATTCTATGTGCTGGGCATGTAAATAAACCTATTAGGGTTTTTTTTTACCATAGTCTATTTCTCTTTATTATATATGAGTGAAAGGGTTATTGTATTTTTAGATCTAGAAGCTCAAGACTAATCCAGGCTGCGTGGAAAACAAGGGGGTGTACTTCAGAGGATTTGCTGAAGTTCCGCTATTGTTGGTCCGTGAGGTCTCAAAACGCTGTTTCAATAGGCCTAGATGACCTCATCTTTCGCTGCTCGCTAATCCACAACCTCCATTTCACAATGTCTTAGAAAAGTTTATTTAAGGAGACTTGCACTGGAATAATAGGTGATGCTTTGCATAAGTCATAAAGTCAAAGTTAAACAAGTACATCTATGTTGTACTTTGTATACTTAACACTGAAGGAAAAAATTACAAAATTTGCCGTTTGACTAAATGTTTATCATAATATTTTAATTTTATGCAGCGATGTTAAAACTTAAAGCAGCCTCATACAATCCATAACTAGTACTTCAATTTAGTGTTTGGGGTTCAATTGTCATTTTTTGAAAAGTGTTTTCTTCCTTTTTTGGTCAATGCTAGGAAAAAACCAGTGAAACTGTTGGGGGGAATCTCATTCCTTGTGTGATTGCTCTTCTGCCTGAACCCCACGGGACACCTCGCCACCATCGGCATGGCCGTGGCCACGGTGGCGGTGGCCTCGGTGGCAGTGCAGCCAGCGCTGTGGGGGGCTCGGGGTGCCTGGCGTTGCCAGAGGGGCTCGGCTGGCTGCTGGTGACGGTGCTGCCGGACACACCGCCTCGCAGACGCTGCCATGTGTGTCCCCGTGGATGCCATGAGGAACTCCAGAGAAATCCAAAGGACCTTCAGCCCATTCTCATGCTCCCATGAAAACTGACACTTCTGCGAATCGAGCAGAGCCCAGCTGCAAAGGGGGAAGCAGACAGCAGCTGTGCTGGTTTCCTCGGCGCCTCCCTGCTGTCCCATGGTCCTCCTTTGGCAAGAGGGGTGATGGTCACCTGCTATCACACGATGCTTTGCATTACCACAGTTGTTCAGGTTACACAAGGCACGGGATGAACCACCCGGCTGCCGGCCCTTCACAGTGGGGCCGGGAGCACCTTGGCATCCCCGGGTCTGCTGCTTGTGTCAAAGCCCCCTGACCCACGTCGCAACTGTGGGCGGGAGCTGCTCATTCTTCTGGTGTGGATCCTGTCATTGCAGCTTCCCCCAGCAGCTGAGCGCTCTGCCTCCGTCGGTCTGCGCTGGCACCAGGATTCCAGTGCGGGACGAGGTCCTGTCTCCTCGGCGAGCGCCCGGCCGACGCGTGGGAACGGCGTCAGCCTGAAGGAGCCTCAGAAACCCGTTCAGCAGAGAGTTTCCTCTGGATTTGCTGGACAGGCTGTGTTTTCATAATCTAGCAGATGAGGCAGGTTTACCTGAGACGCTCTTTCCCCCAGTGCATCAAACCAGGTGC
This sequence comes from Dromas ardeola, assembly GCA_013398915.1. Lineage (NCBI taxonomy): Eukaryota > Metazoa > Chordata > Aves > Charadriiformes > Dromadidae > Dromas > Dromas ardeola. The sequence goes on from VYZM01007971.1 coordinate 70,367, forward strand.
CGGTGACGGAGGGTACAGGGACACTTCTGCCAGATCAGTGTGAGTTGTCTGCGAGTACTGAGAAATGCCATCCCTCTCTAACGACGGCTGCAAGAATATCATTTTACCGCCCCTTTTAATTGAAAGCTTCAGTGTGTTCACGGCGCAGAGAAGAGGCAATGCTCTGTAGAGGTCCTTGCTTTTAATTTTTTCAAGGAACTGGAATCTAGCAACATGCTACACAGAACTGCCAGTAAGAGTTAATTGTAAAAGAGACAAAAGGGAAATCAGACCAGCAAAAATATTTTTATGGTCCTGCCCCAGAATGTTGTTAGGGTGGCTGACAAACAAGAGGTGTGTGGGATGTGCAGTTATTTAACCAGTCACAGAGCCATAAAATAGGACTTGGAGGTTAAAAAGCTGAAGTAAGTGGCACCAAATAAACAATTAGAGTCAAACGTGGATCCCCTTATCTGTCAGTCACGCCACCAACTTCTGTAGCCATTGGCCTGGAGTCGGATCATGAAATATTGGTATGTTCATTCTGATGGGTGCCCAGAGCAAGGTAAGGGAGGCATCCATATGGCTGTGCCTCATACCCGGTTTGGCTCTGTCCTGGATCTCATACAAAATCCTCACGTTCCTGCTGGCACTTGTTTCTCCCACCTCCATATTCTTCCCGGACCTTTTCCATCCCCTTTGTGTCCCTCCTTCTGTTTCAGCCCAAGGACCAGAGTGAGCTGGCCAAGAGGATGGTTTTGCAGTGTTGCACTGAGCCCGTGAGCCGGCAGGTGAAAACGGCACCTTAAAACCCCGGGTGGCACAGAGTTCCCAGGGGCTGTGAACTGCCCGTCCTTCCGCAGGAGCTCGCGCGGGACGGTCCCGGCGTCTGGGCCAGGACCCACACTGGGTCTGGGCTCCCGCGGCAGCACTGCCCTCTGTGCCCTGTCGCCTTGGTCCTGCTCACCCCTGGACGGGCTGCTTGCCGCTCACCACACTGCTTATCTTCCCATTCCCGGAGCCCAGGCACCCGGGTTTCCCCTCCGGGAATGCCGCCTGCCGCTTGCTGGAAGACGGGTCCGGGGTCTGCAGCTCCAGTCCTGTACGTCCCGGTGCCCGGCTCCCCGTGTCACTGCAAGGGGCACTCGCGTGTGCCTGCGATGGCTTCCGCCTGGGAGGGTGGAGAGTGAGGGGCAGCTGCCCAGGCACCAAACGTGACAGATGTCTGACTGCAGCAAAATTGCACTTTCTGTTGAGAAATGCTGAATTCTGTAGCCTCTTGAAGAAAAACTAAAAAGATTCAAACCTGTGGAGTTAAGGAATTTGAGATGAATTTGTTAAATCCCGCATTCAAATCATCTTGTTGCAGACTCAGGGATGCCAGATCCTTCAAATCCTGTTCTCAGAGTTATGACGACAGGCATGCCTTATTTTATAAACTGAATTACAGTATGGAGGGCGAGGTGAACACCGTAACAAAATTCATGGCTGCATAACTCAGTTATGGTAGGCCTTGTTAAAATGTCACTGGTGAAGTGTTTTTCCATTGATTTATTTTTGTGATACCGTTTTTTTAGTCTACATGAGTAGCATTACAGTAAATATTTAGGTAGTTTGAATTTCTTTAGTTGAACAAACATACTTACCTGAGTATTCGAGGTAAGAAGGGCTGTTCTGTAGTAACACTTAGCTATACGTTGTTGTTTGTGCCCTTTTATTGTTTTGCAGTTTGCATCTGAAAAGGGGATGTTTTTCTTTTGCAGTTTTCCTCACACACTCCTATTTTCACTGATGCTTGCACATTTTGACAACTAGAATAGTGAGTGCAGCCTTAACATTTGTTTGAATGTAATTTTACTTATTTTTTCTAACACTTTTAGTAGTAAAAATAATGTTACTAGGATTTTACAACCCCTTGCTCATAAAGCAGCATGCTGTCTCCTGTGTATGCTATATTCAGAATTGCTGATTTTTAGTGCTTAAGGTTTGTTTGCTCACTTGGTGTGAAACTAGTCTAAAACTTCATGGGTTTTGGTAAATACGGTTCTTCTGCTGTTGGTCAGAAAGTTACAGCTTTACAACCTGATGCCTTAAAAGCCCAACCAGGAGGCAGTGGTGGGGCTTTGTGGCTTCACAGATTTACATTAGTTTCCACGTAATTTATAGGGGAGCTGGAAAACTCATTCATCCATTGCAAAAAAGCTGTTTCTGAAACCCCAGCTTCCTCCATTTTGAGCCTCCAGGACAGACAAGGATACTTTTTTCCCGTTCACACAATGGTGCTTTGCGCCGCTCTACCCTCGTGGTTCCCTGACGCCCGGCAGAAGGAAAGACGGTTTTTGGCCAGCATGGGCTGGGTGAGCGAAGGCGGTTAGCGGGCCATGGCAGTGTCGGGGGCGGATGGCAGTGTCGGCAGGCAATGGTGGTGTCAACAGGTGATGCTGCTGTCTGTGGGCAATGGTGATGTCAGCAGGCAATGTCCGTGTCAGCGGGTGATGGCAGTGTGAGGGGGCAGTGGCGGTGTCAGCAGGCACCGGCGGTGTCCGCAGGCAATGTTGGTGTCCACGAGCGAAGGTGGTGTCTGCAGGCAATGTTGGTGTCTGCAGGTCTACGCCATCCATGTTCTGCTGTCCCTCTGCCGGCCCGGCACTGCCGATGCCCTCCTGACTGACAGGGAGGGGGTAGCGGGGGGCCCGGGGTCTCTGTTCTGTGCCCAGCGAGGAGCCACCTCCTCTTCGCTTCATGCTCCCGCACAACGTGCTGTGCAAGAGCCCTGAGAAGGTGAGAGGAATGGGGGTGAGGAAATAGCACCTTTCCAAGGCCGACATGTTCAGGGGAATGGATTCCCAGGACAAACAGAATCCGCTGTGTGTAATAGCTATGAGAAATGGATTTTCATAAACTTTTTATCCAAAGTAATGGAATTCTTCTATGCGGTGTAAGTGGTGTTATGAAAATGTAAAGTTCATTAACAAGCTGTGTATTTTTTTTATCCACTTGAATGTAATTTAGAGATTATATACTGTAATAGGATTTATAACATTATACTGTTTAATCTTAATGGTTTTACAAACACGTTAAGTACAGTTGGCAGAACCTACCACTTGCCTTCAATGTAAGGGTGCCCTAACATAAGAAAACAAGAAACACATGCTTATTTACAGAACTTTTGTTGCTTTTATTGGTATTAATGGAATTAAAGAAATCTCTGTAAGCAGTGTAGAGTACAAACCTGATGAATTCAGCATCTTATTTTCAATGATAAGGTGGTCCTGGTTTGAGGGAAATTTGTATTAGGTATGGAGGGTGTTTGTATCTCCATGTCAGCAAGATGCTGTGCTTGAGGTCGTGTTTTAAAAGGCGACTTAGAAAGTATCCTGGTAGGTAGGGAAATGACAGTATTTCTCTTGAACCAGAGGAATAGAAGTTCTTTACAGTCTTGCAGTATATGAAGCTCTGAGCTAAATGGTTTGGGAACAGGTAGTTTCTCATTTACAGTCTAGAGGTACAAGCAAAGTGAAAAAACAGGAATTTGAGAACAGACAGTGAAAGCAGAGGGTACTGTGCCAGGTAATGTAGTACAGCACACCATTTAATGAGTATTAAAATGCTAGTCCAAGGCATCCTTCCTCAGTACAAAATACTTCTAGGCCTTGCTTTATGATTCTGTGCTTTCTAAAATGCATCTTCTTGGTTTGCCTTTTAACCCTTAAAATATCCCACAAAGACAGCCTCTGCAGGGCTGCATATTACCTAGGACACAGAACCTCATCTGCCCCTTTCTTTTGCCAAAAAAAAAGGCACTTTCCAGTAGACATAATTTTGGGGTACCCTGTGTCCCTGTGTTTGGCTGGATGCAGAGACGTGCACTTCTCCCCTGTGCCCAGTAGCTGCTCAGAGGTTGCCAACACAGCCAGATGCTCTTGCCAGGTATTCCTCGTCATTATAGTATGCAGAGTATGTTTACTTTGTGATGAGTTGCAGTCACTGGTAGTAATTGAAAGAGACATGATGGTGCTTCATCTGTGCTTCATGTTGAGTGTGAACCACCTTCTTTAGGAAAAGGAAAACCTTCCAAACTCTTCCAGCGGTTGTTGTGTCATTAGAAATCTCAATAAATGTGCTAGGGAGGAGGGGAGGGGTTTAAGAAAATGTGCGGAGTTCGGCATAAGTCACAGCCTTTCAGTAACGTGCCTTTAGCTGGGACAGTTGTGTGCTGCGATAGCTCTTATTTGTGTGCAAGCTAGTTGTTAAACTGTTAGAAATACACTGGTAATGTAGAAATGAGACTTGTATTCACATTCTGTCATTGTTGTGTTTTCACAACAATTAATCGGGCATTACACCCTCAAAGGCTCTTAATTTTACACTGATTTTGAGACACAGTGCTGTTTTTTCCTGTGTAGGTGACAAGGTGTGTCTCATTGAATATAAAACACGGTTTCAACATTAATCCACTGCAGCCTATTATAAACCAGGTAGTACTGACCTAGGAGCTCAGCCCATGCCAGGAGCAGGTTCCTGCCCTCCATGTGCCGAAGAGAAGCAGAACAAGCCTGGTCTGTTCAGCGCGGCAGGCCTTGTTGTGAAGTAGTGGAAACTGGGTAAGTTCAGAAGCTGGGGATACCCTTCCCTGTTGTTCCACCCAGAACGGATTGCAGCTCATGAGCTCTTTTGCTTTTTTTTTTAAAAAAGCGCTGTATAATGTATCTATCAAAAGGACTATGTAACCATCTAGAAATGTGGACACCCGCCTCGAAAACATCAAAGTCAAAACCATTTCTACACTAAAAAATGTGATACACGGCGTGAGTATTTACAGAGATGGGAGAGGAGTGCCTGCCTGCCGCTTCTGGGCTGCCTCCCATTCCCCATCCCCATCCCTGTCCTTATCCCCGTGTCGGGCTCAAGTGGCCCCTCTCCCGGCCTCCGTTTGCAGCCGGCGCAGCCTTTGTGCGGGGCCTCTCGATGGCCACTGGACCCCTGGAGCGGCTGCCGCCGGCAGCCCCTGCCTCCAGTGATGGCTCGCTGCGCCTCAGCTCCCACAGTAACTTCTCCTCCTCCTCCTCCTCCGAACCGCGCACATTTCAGCCGGGTCCTTTCATCGTCCGGGAAGGTCGGATGGGCTGAGGGCTAAGCTCCCCAAATCAGAAACAAATTTCTTGGAGAAAGACATCCCAAAATAAAACAGGCATGTGAACAGTGCGGCTTCAACAAAGATATCCGTTTGTCAGTAGATGTCACCCCATAAACCCACCTAAAATGTCCTTTTCTTTCTCCCATTTCCCTGTATAACTGTTCTTTTTTTTTTACACAAAAAGTCAACTTTTTAGTATTTGGGTTATTTCTTAGAATGGATCTTTTCTTTGCATAAAATAAGCTTTGGATGTTTATTTAGATGTTCACTGAAACTGTGTGGAGAACAGTAATTGTGTTGTACTAAAGAATTAATCCATTTAGTCATGGGAAGCACTACTTAGCCTTTTTTTTTTTTTTTTCAGTGTAACAGGCAATTTTAAGGAATTAAAACTTAAATTTAGAAATTTAATTTTAATAATTATATCGATAAACTTGCTTTCATTTAGGGGAAAATGCAAGCCCCTTCTATACTTCTATTTGCTTATTTTCAGAAGAATCATTTCTGTAAAACCATATTTTTGTGCTTCTGTTCCTTCTTCAACTTCTAAATGGGCTTTTTCTTCTTGTAAAACAGATGCTTCAAACTATTTTATGGAGACTGCTAAGCCAGCTTAGGGAATCTTAACATTTAAGCATGTAATTGTCTACTTAGAGCCCTAGACGGGTAAAATAAGGTATATAGCGTGCTGTATCTATTGTATGTTGCTTTTCACTTGCGTTAAAGCAGTCATGCTTGGGGTTTTTTTGTTGTTTTTTTTTTAACCTCCCTGAACATGCTGTGGATCTCACTGTACAGCGCTGCTGTCTCTGTTAGAAACGCAGCAGGGAACCATTTGTTTACTGGATGTTAAAACCGCTTCCAGCGAAATTTCAACGCGTCTTCATTGGCCTTGGGAGCATCTGAGGGAGAGCGCCCAGCCCTGTGGACGGTGGCAGCTTCGTCTGGCCACAGCGCATCCCCAAAGGGGCCAGCGGTCCCCAGCAGCGGGCTGGGGACAGGAGGGGGACAGGGCGAAGCGTGGGGTCACCGGGGATGGCCCTCGGGGTTCCTGGGGGAACACCATCCACAGCTGAGGGCAGGGCTTCCAACCCCCGTGGGGACCAAGAGGCGAGATGCTCCTGAGCAGCGCGGCTGTCCTGCGGGTCCTTCCCTGAAGAGACCGTCATCATGGAGGTGTCCCCCATCTGTCCCTGGAGGGACAGACCCACAGCTGTAGGGAGAGCACTCTCAGTGCTTGGTCAGCGGGGGCCTGCCCGTGGACACCGCTGGAGATCGGTGTCCCCAGGTGACTTTGTCCCTCCCAAGGACGCCGGCTGCCCGTCCTCCTGGGCACCGGGGCAGCATCACCAGCAAGGCCGGCGTCTCTCAGCAGCGTCACCGGCAGAATGGGCATGATATGCTGTGTTAAATACCCACCAGCAAACCGTTGGCTTTTTGCTCACTTCTTCCGTACATCTGTTCGTTCTTGGTGACGGAGAAGGTTTTTAATGGCATTGTTTAGTAGCGGTTGTGAAATGGCAGGGGGAGGTTGTGATCAATCACATTTACTTCTCATAAAATTGATACACAATGGTATCTACCCTTTGTCCTCATGGCCTTTCACTTACACCTTTATATTTCATGGTTTTAGGAAAATGTTTAAAGTAATGGAAAATATGTAAGAAATTGTAGCGTCCGAAGCGCTTAGAGGTGATCGAATTGCAGCGGGTTTTGAAAGCTGAAGTGTTTGATGCTGAAAACTGATGTCCAGCTTTTCAGTTCTGCCTGTTTTCCCTTTGTACTTCTAACGTGGTACACAAGGAGAAGGAAATTTTTGAAAATACGCCAATGGATGTGTTTATCAGCTGGTATAAAGCTGATGGGGTCAGCAGTTGCCTGCAACGTCCCAGTCCCTCACAAAATGTAAGTTAAAATGCTTTCAAAATGCATCTGTTAGGGCTAGAGCAGCGCGATGCAAGGACGGGTAGACGCAGCTGAGTGTGTTGGTTGTTCCTCTCCTGTACCACGTGCATTGCTGGCACAAGAGAATTACAGCTCAGTTTTTAGTATCTTCTTGTCAAATACTGTATCTTCATTATAGTTATGCAAAAGTAGTACATCCTTTTATGCCATACTTGTATGTTAAAAGTGTGACAAACTGCACACAGACTATCTGGCAAGAACAGACAATGTAGAAAAGTAAAACATACAGGGGTATTTGTTACAGAAATACATTTTTTTTTGTTTTGTCATCAATGAAGATTGTTGCACACATCAGTACTTCTTGGAGTCAGAATCTGAATTTTAGACATTTAAAATTATGTAGGTATTTATGCTTTTAAACACTGTCATTATAAAAACCCAAAATTTGCAAATGCATTCAAAGAGGATATGTATAATAGCTTATGGCAATCTCAAATACTTTTAAAATGCTGTTCTGAAATGAGGCCTCAAATAGAGGCAGTGGGAGGGCGATGAAGGGGCTCTGTAAAATTGCGGAGGGTGGGGAAGAGGGTTGTTAAAAAGTTTTCGTTGTCATTCGGTGCAAGAGCCCCGGCAGCCTCCGGTGACAGCGGTGTTTGAAGCGACGTCCTCCCCCGGGCTCCGTGGCGTGGCTTCATGACACAAGATGCCTCGAGCCCTCAGAAACCCAGGAGGAGCTGCCAGCGGCAGGGGCGGCCAGGAGGGGTCTCCATGCCCTGTGCTTCTCCCTCGGTGCCAGCCCTGGGCCACCGCTGGGGGCAAGTGTTGGCCACGAGTCTTTGGTCTGAACTGCTACAGCTGCTGGTGTCCAAGTAACACGCAGGATGTCCTGAAGACAACAGGAGCCCCGGCTCTTCGCAGGTAGAACAGAGAAGGCTGTTCGATGTAAAGATATATAGTCACTGCGATTTGCTGCTTTTTACTGCGATTCTGTGATCTGCCTCCTTTGCGCTATGGCAGGAGATGGCGGAAGCGGCCGTTTCTGGGGCCACTGCCCGTACTGCTGTGGGCACCGGAGCTCCACGCAGATTTCAGTGTCACTGGGCCGTCAGTCCGTGGTGTCCGTCCCCTCAGCCGCGGCTGCTTGTCCTGGCCCAGGTCTGGTGCTGCCGGAGCTGGTGCCGCTGAAGAGGGACCTGGTGGCGAGGGACAGTGGTCTCAGAAGGTCTCGGAAGGGAGACAGGAGGGCTGGGCTGTGGGGGTGGCTCGCAGGCACAGTGGGGGGCTGACTTCAGGGCTGCCCCATGTCCCCCGCAGGGTACCATCCTGCCATCGTGAGTGTCACGGCTGGTCTCGGCTCCCCGGGCCCACTTGGAAGAAGCCGAAGTTGGTCTTTCCTTAAGGGGCCCATGGGCTCCCCTGTCCCAAGCCACCTCTGTTGCAGAGGTTGAGACCTCTTCCCAAGCCAGATTGTCCTGTGAACATCACCGCGCTGGATGCCTCTCGCTCTGGGAGGCTTCCCGTGCCTCATGGCTGTGTTGAAGCGTGATGTTTGCAGTTCTCACTAAAATACGCCTTGGCTTCCTAGTCCAGAGGGCAAGAGCTTGGTTACTGCATGTACAAAATTGTTGCTGACATTGGCACGTGAGCAGATGGGGGCTCTGGTGCTGGTGCCGGTCAGCCAGTGCCGGGGCTGCAGCGGCCTGAAGCCACGTCCCCGTGGCCATGAGGAGCTGCTTGAGCCTGGCTGTGAGTGGATGAAGGGTTTGGTCGCCCTCCTGAGATCCTGGTTGTCTGCTTGCTAAGACCGGTTTTCTTTCTCTTTCCTAAGACACCTCTTAACGTTGCTTTTCACGCCTCTCTGTGGGCTGATGGGTACTGGATCCACTTAGCAGTGGCAGGGAGGGCGGCCAGTTTGTTGCAGTGATCTAATGAATCCTGGCTTCGCTACAAAATGGGCTGTGGTCAAGGCAACGTGACAATACCAGCTGGTCAGACACTTGAGTTCGGTCACATTTCCTGGACAGCCTGTAGTACCTCTGCTTTGGGCAGGAAAAAAGTAAACAGGGTGCTCTGGTGTGCAGTTGTAATGTCCAAAATCTGTAGCCTTCTCTAATATTAAAAAAACCAAACAAACACAAAAA